>VUQK01014928.1:4587-29013 GCA_015106715.1 Bujurquina vittata
TTTATCCTAACTGTTTATACAGTTTGTACAGTTCTGGCTTCATTACTGCTGTGACTATGTTGTTTTTTCAGCAAATGGCCTTTTTTTTGAGTCTGTGCTCCAGTTAACAATTAATCGATTATTTCAAAAATCGATTTATCATGATAAATCCGATTAATCGTTTCAGCCATAATTACATATAGCTTCTCATTAAGTAAATCAGAACAAGAGGGTTCACTATGGCAGGCTGAAAACGTTTGCTTGTGCCCCCCCCCCCACGGATGAACCTGAACTCAGATTTGATCCTTTTCCTGCATCTTTAACTCAAGTGCATCCCCAATATTCATAAAATAATCAAAAGACAGGGCAGAACAAAGATGCACTGCAGTTCTTCATGTACAATATGGCAGTCTGAGACCGTCTTTTGTACTCTCACAATTATTAAATGCTGTTATAGTACAGCATGCTGCGGCTCAGAGTCGGCTCTCATTATGCAGTTGTAATCATGAATTTCATAGCTATGTTGTATATGCGAAGGAGCGCTGCTGCAGTGCAAATATTTGCACCTCAAGGTCAAACTGAATAAATAACGAACTTTGACACAGACTTCTACCCGCAGTTTTCTGTACACAGCCCTGAGAGGAACTTTTTTTTTTTTTTTTATATAATTGAGGCCACTGGAGCTGAAGGTGTGCTGCTCGCTCTCTGTTTGAAACACAGAGGAAACTGTAGGAATAAAAAATGACCTTTGGTTCGCAGTGCTGAGTATGAATCAGTAAAGCCCCACCTTCACACGGTCTATAAATGCACATGCGGCCGTGTGCGAGCATCCCAGACCATTGGAGCGCTCCTGCTTACACGTGTTTATGCACTTACTGTGTTAACTGCAGGAGCTCTGGGACTGCATGACTCCATAAACTGATGGTGCTTCCCTGTTTACTGAGGAATCCGGCGGTAATGAAATATTCATCTGCGAAGAAAAAAAAAAAGCTGTGAGCAACTCCAGCATCCCTTATACCTGAGACTCGAATTCACACACTCTAATGCCCGTGAGAGGATAAATGAGAAGCGGTCAGACCCATATAGCTACAACATGACCTGCACTGTATTGTTTCTTCCCATCTAAACTAGCTCTATGTAGCCTCTCAATTTTCTCCTAGGAGTTAAAGAATGAAGTTACACTTCCTCCGCGTGGACTTTTGAAGCTGTTCAGCTGCAAGTACTCTGCAGTTGGTTAGTGGATGCACCTTTGCATATATTAATCAAATTAACATACGCAGAGGCATTAATATTCTATTGAATATTTATATAGTCATTAAATCTAATATAGGTGTAATAAAGCTATAAATTATGTGTGACTTCTGCTTATTTGCATACGGAAATGAATGTGGAATTGAGCCATCAGACAGGTTCCATCCACAGTTGGCTCTGCGTTAAGGTGTCCGTCGTCTCGCAGCACTGTGAGCACAGAACACCTGAGCACTGCAGAAAAGTCTGTTCTTCTCTTCAGCGCTCTGATTAAACAGTGAGCAGTTATTGTCTAAACTTCAAGCTCACGACTACAAAACACATTTCTTCAAAGATGCGTCTCCTTCCAAAGATCCTGTGCTGCACACAGAGGACGAATTACAAGGAGTGTTTGGGAAAAACCGGAGTGGGAAGACACTAGCGGGAACTCAGACATAATCAGCACCTTCCCGAAAGAGGCAAAAACAGCCGTTTTGGTTCCTCACATTTAGCCCAGTGAGTTTGGTGCTGAGAAACAAGACGCGACCACAACGGTGGCGGTTCCTGCATCATTTTGAAACGGCGTGCAATAAAGCAGAAACATTTATGGTGTCTACATAATGAAACCTGCAATACAGTTTACCTCTTGGCTAACTTGTTTTTGTGTCTATTCCTTTTTGGTAATTTCTAGTTTTGCCAGTTTTTATGCAAAATTGACTCAGATCTTAAGTGATATAGCTTCTTTACTTGTGTTCCTCTCAGTTTCCTACATTTCAGTCCAGACCTGTGTTTGAGCTCTTTCATCTCCCCTCATTTTCTTTCCCTCCTTAAAGCATCTGAACGATAGGAGAGGTGCACCAGGTTCACGCCAGTGCTGATGATTACAAAATGCCCACGTACGCCATGAAGTACCAGCTGAGACTGTAATCTGAGCCTTCGCCCCGTTTCAGGAAAGCAGCACCTCTAGTCTCGTTTTGGATTTATATTTCATGCGACACGTTAGACGTGTTCTTTTAACTGAATTCAGCAGGAAACCACGCTCTCCCTCACACTATCAGCTGAGATTTTCTGTTCACCAGCTTGCCAGATATGTGTTAAAGGAGACGTATCATGCAAAACCACTTTTAAAGCCCTTTAATACATTTTGTTGTGTACTTTGAGTGTGCAGGAGTGCAGGAAATTTGAATCTATTTTCTCCCGGTGCTGCGTAGATATCTTTACATTCTTTTGGGGCCATAATTTTCAGTCTGTTCAGTTTTCTCTGTTCACTGTTACGTTTTCTTATCTGTTACGTCACAGTATTTGCTGTGGAGCTGCTAAATAAGGGCATGGATGATTTTGCAGTCCAGTTCAGTTATGCCAAAGTTGCACGTAGACAAGTGAAAATGTTTGGTTGTTGGGTGTATTAACCCACACGATTCCTTACATCAACCCCCGGCATCAGAGCCTCAAAGTGCCTGGTTACATTTTCTTTTTCTCAGAAATGTACTCACAGCAGTGGGGAAAGTCCTCCTTGTTGTCCTCCTTGTTGTACAAAAATGGCCGAATGGGGTGGAGTTGAACCCTCTGCGACCTGGAGGGGGGCGGGGCATGAAATGTCTCATTCACATTTAAAGAGAGCGCACCAAAACCAGCTGCTCTAAGACTGAGGTGTAACAGAGGGGTCTGTGGAGGTCCAATAACGAGGAATCCAGACCAAAGCACTGCAGTTCTACTTTATAGAGGCCACAAGTGAATGATTTACATCTGAAAAGGAACGACTTAAAAGCATGATGAGTGTCCTTTAATTAATGACCTAGGTGTGTTATTCACTTTAATTCAGGTCTACTTATAAAACAGTCATCTCAGGGCACTTTATACTGCACTGTCTGCAATATTTGAAAAAAAAACGCTAACGGCCTGACGATCCCCTCTGAGCCAGCACTGAGCTTTCTCTAATGGCCACTGGGACACAAAACCTACGTACAAAAAAAGTTTTCTGGATTAGCCCCAAAATAAGGATTTGAAAACCTTTTTTTTTTTCTCAACTGTAAGTTATGCTTCGGTCACTATCTTTGCTTTTACAGAATTCTCCCATAAAACCACAACTCTCTGTTATAGCGTCTCTGATATGAAGCCGTTACATGATTTTGTAATAGTGACTTGCCAACAACTACGCAGGCCCACCCTGGAATAAACGCTGCTTTATCACCATTATGACCCTAATGAGGCATATGATTTACTAAATGAACATATGAAAATACCTGTGCATCACCTGTCTTACACAGCTGACTTGACTAGAGAGGGCTCCTCTCTCACCTGCAGGTATTCCTGGGTATTTGGGTGGCTGTCTCTTCTATTCGTCACTTGAACTTTCCCACGCTGTCAAAGTGAATTCTTTAAGTTTTCTAACCAGGGGTTAAAGTGGGATTTGGTAGGTGGTAGAACGAGAAGTCTGTGCGTGGAGGAAAATGACTCACTTAGAAAAAGGTCAAATAATTTGTTTTCTTTGTGCGCAGGCTGTGATCAACTGACCTGTGCTGCTGCTGCTGGTTCTGAGGTTTTCTGCTTTTTGTGCATTCATCCAACTACCTTCTGCAATATATAAGCAGATGTTACAGGGCTACTTTCCAACCCTTTCACAGCACAAAATCAGTATAAAGGTGGAATTTGAAAAGTGTTACTGAAGATTGATGACTCCTACCAGAGTCTTATTAGAAACAATATTACTTTGGATTTCAGTGGTCAACGGGTACAAAATATTCAGTTAAAGCTGATAAAAATCACTTAAAAGTTTGCAGACTTTGACCACAAAGAAAGTTTTAAAAGCTTTCTCCCCTGCAAGTTACATGTCTTCCCCACCTTTCCTTTCCTGTTGCAAATTTTCTCATAGATTTTAGTTCAAAATTCTTTCACTTCCATCTCCCCCTCTAATGATTACCAAAGGAAAACAGCACATGAGCATGTGGTGACTTAACCGTCTCTGTGGCATCAAGCTGGAAGGAGCGCCTTTCACGGCTTTTGATATAATATTTTGCATCAAGCTGCCTCTCAGACTTAATTACTCATTAAAGGTAGGTGTCTACTTTAACTTTTGCTTATAACATGCTGCTGTTGTACCCCCAGTTCTGACCCTCTGGACAACTTTGTACCTTACAGTGTCACAAGTTACAGTGTGTAAAATATCACCACTAGATGTCAGAAGATTGCAGATTGCAGACTGTTGTGGGTCTGTTGTGAGTGTAGATTGTCAGCCTGCTGTTTACCTCAGCTGTCAGCATGAAGGGTGTCCACAACTATTTACTCTGTGGGAGGCTGTGAAACTTTGTGAAAGGAGCCGATACAGGCCAATGAGGCGGTGAAGCTCACTCGATGACCGTGAGCTTGAGGTGAGTTGTTGAGGATATCCTGAACTTTCCTGTCAGTAAGCAGTGCTGTTTTTGCTGCTGTTAGCTGCTGCTAGCCGTGAGTGAAGCTTTCCGTGGAGTGGATGTAACACTGTTCACATGCTTCAGAATGAATTATCATGTGATGTCTTAATGTAATCAAACTGTTTATCAGAGGGAAAGTGTGATCTTGTCACGGTCCCTGCGCTTTCCTGACTGGCGTGCTTTTGTTTTGTTTTGCTTCCATGTATTTTGCCTTTTTTCTATGTGTTGTGTGTTTGGTGTGGGTGTGTCGAGGGATTGTTTACCTGTGTGGAGAGGCGGGTCTCTCCTGGTCGCTCCACCCACGCTGGTCCGTAACTCATCTGCCGCTGGCTGCTCATCACTCACCTGTTTCTTATGTGCACTAATCAAGTGGGCGCTTAAGCTGAAGGAAACTCTCCGTCATCACCGGATCGTTGCATCAGACAGGCACTCCTGGCAGCTCCAGTTTAGATCGCTTTATGTTTTTACTTGTGGATTAATCCTCGTTTTTGTGCAGAGCCAACTCTGAAAACTCTCTTTTCGTGTCCCGCATATGAGTCCTTTCCTTCGAACCATGACAGATTTATAGGCCACTCGAGCCTAAGATTAGCAGGCATAATGTTAGCTTATAACCAGCTGTTGCTGTTGTTTAGCTGACTCGTTGCCAGCTGTCTGGGGACAAGAGGGTCACATGTCTAATCTGCTGACAATATAAGTAATTGACAATCGCCTCTAGGTGCAAAGTTAACCACTGATCAGGTACAGGTGATGAGTGACAGGTAGAATAAAGGTTTCAGGAAGGCTTAGATGTAAAGGTGCAATAGCAGTCTCCTGATCCTGCCTCTTAAAACTTAAAAGAAAGTGTGCAAATATCTACCTGTTAACTGCTTTTTGGCCCTTGAAAAGGTCCAAAAAGTTAGACTGAGGTCCAGTAATGATCCCTATGGGGTGCATTCATGTAGATTGGACCTGTAGGGAAAGAAAATGGCTTTTATTGTACTATTGTTTGAGAGAGCAGGTATCTAGCTGCTGCACAATGTGAGATATTTATCTTTCCTGGTTTTAATTGACAAGCAGGCAAGTTGATCAAAGTCCAATTAATGTGTGGAACAAAAAGACCATTCATACAATATCGAACAACAGTGTTTTTATAAAACCAAATATCTGTAGTACATATGCACTGAGCCATTTACACTGTCAGTGTAGTTAACACATACAGTATTCCCACATATCAGATTCCTAATTTTATGTGAACAGCATAAGGCCAGGAGGCAGTGTGCCCAGTGTGGGACAATATTCATTTCTCACTACATTCACAGATATTTCAGGAGGCCCAGAGGGTAAAGCTATCCATCTGGTGGTTTTGCATGAACTTGTGGAGTGGAGACAGTGTGTAAGTGTCCTGAATCATGTTTCATATAATGGCCACCATGTGCAAAAATAGTCTTCCTGGAATCCAGTGAACCTTGAGTTATTTTTAAGAAAAAGGCCCAACATATCTGAGTGCATTCCTTTTCAAGTGCAGCAGCTTTAAGTCTGGTCAAGCACAGCCTCTAATTTCTCTTCTTTTATTTTATTTCAAACACATTCAGCCAGAGCTTCTTGATGGTGTTTAGCGCAAAACAAAGAGTCCAACAAAAATCACATAAGCGACCTTGTTTAAGAGAATAAATGATGGAATTGTGGCTGCAATCAAAGCCTGCATCCAATCCCTGCGACCTGCAGCAAATAAAATTCTGCTGTTGAATGCGTCGGTTACCCTGGTGACAGGAAATTAAGCAACAACATTTAAAACTGAACTTCAGTCTTACTGCCACACAGCAGAGAGCAGTACTTTGTCCAGGAAAAGCTGCCCTGGGCAGTGTGACCGCTTTTTCAACTTGATTACTTTGCATTGCATCACGAGACAATGTCGTGCTGATTATTGATGTCACCTTAAAGGACTTCTGGGTACTGAAGTTCAAAATGTTCACACACTCATCACTTGCAGCCATTTGGAGCTGCAAACATGCGGAAGTATCCTGGCAGCTTGTGTAATCAAGTCAGCTAAAAAACCTGTGCATGCTCTGCCTTATGCTCCACAACCACGACACCTTTGTCTTCTTTAACAAATGAAATTTTTGGATCTGACTCCAAGAAAATAAAGATATGTCCCAAATGTCAAATGTAATTTTAACTTACCAAGTGTGAGGTAATCAATCACACAAAGCGTGAAGCAGATTCAGTGCATTTAAGTGCAACCTTTGAGCGGACATGATTCTCTGGTCTGCCATGGCCCGGGCAGTGATCATGGCAGAGCTTACCGCTTCATGGGAAGGAGGAATGGAGGCGGCCTTTGAGAGGAAAAAAGACGAGTGCAGAGACAAAGGGTGATCAGCTGTCCAGTTGAAGTCGGCTGCAGGGGATTTGTGGGAGTGTCCACCCAGCGCTTCCTGAAGAGTGTGGGTGCCACTGGCCCCAAACTCTAAAAGGCTTTGAAAGATCTGGCTGAGGAAACAGAACAAGGAAGCTTCTGGCTTTGGCTAGGAAGGAAAGAACAGAAGTGGGGAAAGCAAGGATCCTAGGCTCAGCTGCAGGGGGCGGCAGGGAGCCGTCCCTGCCTTTGCTCCATCACCGTGAGATGTTCCGGGATTAATGGAGCAAAACGTCAATGAAGGGTGGCTCCCGGCTGATGACCCTGCAGCTACCTGCTTTGGCACTGTTGGAGGTGCAGCAGCCCTGCAGGCATTTACTTTCCTGTGCTTCCACCCCGGACCATTTGATGTCAAAGGAGCATCATTTTTCTAAAGAAGGGATAGCAATAGCATTGTCTTTTGAAATATAGCTCAACACCTGATTCTGGTTTTAAAACACAGCTTTAAAACTGTTGCAATCATGCAAGCAGGGAGTTGACTAACCAACTTTTGCATGCTCAATGTAAGCATCATGTTCTTGTCAAAACCAGGACACTAATGTAACAACACCCCCCCCCAGTACAAGATGGGTGGATGGAAGTCTTATGGAAGGACTCAGTAATGTACTCTGAGTACTCCAAATACACTTCATAAGACTTGGTCTCAGGCATTCTAGCAGCTTCAGTTAGCATGCAGCTTTTACCAGGGTTACAACTAGTCACAGTCTTTATTCTTTAACCTTTCCTAACATCTTATCTGATGCTGATAAAATACACTGCCTGGCCAAAAAAACAAGTCGCCACCAAAAAAAGGGTCACGCACTAATATTTCGTTGGACCGCCTTTAGCTTTGGTTACGGCGTGCATTCGCTGCAGCGTTGTTTCAATAAGCTCCTGCAACTGCAGCAACCCCAGATCACAGCACTGCCCCCACAGGCTTGTACCGTCGGCATGACGGGCGCATCGCTTCACCTGCCTCTCTTCTTACCCTGATGGGCCCATCACTCTGGAACAGGGTCCGTCTGGACCCATCAGACCACATGACCCGCTTCCATTGCTCCAGGGTCCAATCTTTATGCTCCCTAGCAAATTGAAGCCTTTTTTCTTGTTGGCCTCACTGATTAGTGGTTTTCTTAACGCTACACAGCTGTTCAGTCCCAATCCCTGAGTTCCCTTCGCATTGTGCGTCTATGAAACACAGCCCTGAGTGCTGCTGCTGTTTTCCTTCGATTTGATTTGACCAAACGTTTAAGTGATTGCCGATCACGATCATTCAGGATTTTTTTTTCCGGACACATTTCTTCCTCAGAGACGATGGGTCCCCGCTATCATTCCAGTGGGACAGTTGTTAACCCAATTTTACTAGTTTCTGCAATCTTATTAGATGTTTTCTCTGCTTGAAGCATGCCAACGATTTGACCCTTCTCAAACAGACATCTGTTCCACGACCGCGCGATGTGGTCGTTTAAGAAATGAGAAGCAGCTCATTGCACCAGTTGGGGTTAAATAACTTGCCAGCTGAAAGATAATCACCCATGCAGTAATTATCCAATAGGAGGCTCGTACCTTTTTGCTTAGTAGCATCCAGGTGGGGACTTTCTTTTTTTTGGCCAGGCAGTGTGATATTTAGTTCTTTTCATACCAAGAAACATTTGTTTCAGTAGGAATATGAGGACACGCAAACGGTCGGATCAGCACCAATTTAATGATTTTCTATAAAGGTAGCAAAACCTACTACATATTGATAGATTTACTGATGGGACGGGGGGGGGGGGAGGCCTTATGAGTGATATGATATAAAGGTGTAAGAAAGGAAGCAGACATAATCAAAGACAGCCAAGGACAAATACAGAAACATTTCACAGAGTTCTTTTTAAAAGCAGAAAATGCTGCGTCTGCATCATTTCAAAAGACTCACGGCTCCATTTATTGATGTACAATATTGAGAAATTATCATCACTGTCCGCAGTAAAATACACTTGTGTGGTCAGTATGTGCGCAGAGCTTCCTGCATCCATCCCTGGAATAGTTCCTTCATGGACGAGCTCGTGATGTTCGGATCTCCCGAGCAGCAACAGCTTCTCGAAAGCCGTTAAAAAAAATAAAATCCGAACTCTGACCTTAATTTTCACACAGGAATGCGTGTCAGAGGATGATAACTGTACATACATGTGCTTTTAGGCCTGCACCTCTGCTTCACACACACACACATACACACAAAGGCGATGACAGCTCTGTGTGTATTCGGCAGACACACACACAGTGACTGAGCGCCATTTGGTTCGGAAAATGTTGAAGAAGAGCAGTTTTAATTAGTAACTATGAACTATACAACGTGTTGTGTTGCTAAATGATTCATTTAACAGGCTGATTTATACCCCAGTGAGATATTTGTTCTCACTTCCCCCTCTCACACACAGACACACACGACCTTGAAGACAGAAAACAATCACCATTTGTGGTACATAGACAACAATAAATACATATATAAAGTTTTTTTTTTTTACTGGCAGAATCCAGCAGGTGACAGGATTTCCACATACCGTTAGACTCACTATTTCAACTAACACAGCACGTGTCGCACACTTGCCCGGTGATGCCACGAGTAGATCACAGACAGCTGAAGTCACTCAGCTTTTCTTTTATGAGTCCATCTGAAAAATTCAAGTGTGAGTGTTGGATTTACTGTGCACACAAAAAGCTTTTCAGCATTTAATTTTTAAATTTTTTGTCTGTTTCCAAACAGATTTTAAACACTGCCAGCCAGGAGACTGCGGTTCAAGGCCCCTGTGAAGCCGGTGCTTTCAAATTCAGCAGTAAAGGGTCCCGGCCAAAGGTCCAGGTGGGACAGGTTTGGAGTGAGGCCCCAGAGCTTTCAGGAGAGAGAAATGGCGTTTTAGCCTGAAACGTGGACCAAAATGTTACAGTTACAATCTCGCTGCAAAAAGATTGGGGTCCAGAACAGCTGGAATTTTACTTCCACTGGACGACCTTAAAAATGTTGTCTTGCATTCATTGTGGTAATTACGTATCCGGCTGTGAGTCCATTTAATGCGAAGGTGACAGTTCAGCAGTAACTCCCTGTCTGTCCAGAAGGCTTAATGAGTGGGAGCCGCTATAACTCAGTGCAATGTGGGCTATAAGACACCCGAAGCATATTTGCAGTCCGTTGTCTTAAATGCTGATTAATGAACTGATTATTTTCTCGGCCGTTTATTCAAATTCATTTATTGTTTGATTGTAGAACAAAGATTACAAGAACGGCTCCTGATACTTTCCATTGAAAGTGTCACCGAAGACAAATTAGATTCTCTTTTTTTTTAAATAATGTTACACTTTATATAAGCATGAAGCCATGAGCAGTGGCAGCTGTTAAAGAGCACATAAACGTGTCCTGGGGGAGCGGAACGTGGATGAAACACAACGATAGAAAATGTTAAAGCTTTCAAAGTAGCGATTGCGAGGCATATATATATATATGACATTTGTTATATACACATGAAACTGCTATACACACTGATAATGAGACCGCTTTGAGTATTCACACTATACACAGTGATGTGACTTAACTCATTGTCAGTCCGCGCATTTCTTGTCATAAAACAGCGGCTTGACTTTGGAAGTAGCAGTTTGAATTTACGAGGGGTGTTTAATAAGGGGAGGACACATTTAGTCTCATTTAAATACTCTCTCACTCCTTTTTATAATAGCCATAAATGAAAGGGGAGAAGCAGGATTATTTTCTTTCATTGCCTTCCTCAATCTTCACAAAACACGTCTTTAATGACGTACATAGGTCACTGCCATACTTAACTTGTACTTCCCAAACTTTTTAGTGTCTGCTAATTCATTTCTTTCCCCCCTCTTATCAGCAATTATAACAGGAGGCCTCAGGCTTGAGCTATTAGCCTGAGAAGACTCACCTGAAGGTGAGTTTATGAATGTGATCCTGAGCTGAGAGCTGCTTTTTCATGTCTGATCCAGGTGCACGTTAAAGCTCAGGTCAAAACATCCTGCACGGTCCTTCCAGCCTAAGCTTCTCTGTTCACAGCTGGCGTAGTTCCCATCACGTTTCATTAGCAACATTGTCTTAATTGTTTAAAGTCTAATAGCTAATAGCTAAATGCAATGGCAGATTATTGTCTGAGAAAATGTGACTTATTTCAGGGTCTTCCATATTTACAGATGAGGGGCTAAATGAAATGACAGACATGCATGGAGGAGGCAGAAAGACAACAGGAGTTGAGGAGGGCAGGCTGCCAGTAGTAGATTAATGCAGTTACAACTAGATTAAAAGGAATTTTATGTGCCGTGAAAGACAAAGTGATCCGTAAGCTCACATACAAACCAGCAGGGTGATTAGGTCAGTGTCCCCCTAAAGGAGAGCTCCCTATTAAAGTCAGAAAAATGAGTCTGAAGCATATGATGTCTGAACCGCTACAACCCGATTATATCAGTTTTAAACTCTGCGTGTTGGTCTTCGGTAACCCTGTGTGCAATGTTTGTACCAAGTGGATTTTTTTCCATTAAAAATGTGTATTAATAAAAGCATAACCCAGCTGAGTTTGCTGATGCAAAAATAGACGAGAAACTGATTGTTTTTTATTGCTGCTGAACAAACCCCCACGTGTGATATCGCCGCTCATCTCTGCTTGTTTGACTGCTGCATGTAACATCTTAAGTGCTTCCTATATATATATATATATATATATATAGCGGGCAAAGATTCCTGTTTCCTCCACAGCACAAGCAGGAATTATAATTATTATAATACCCTACTTTCATTTTCATTGCCATCCCTTTAGAAAGGAGCTTTAATTTGTATGATTCAAAGAAAGGGACTTACATTCATTACTACACACTGCCAAAAGAAGTGACACTGCGATTACACTGAGGGAGTTTAAAAAGTTTAAAATCTCATTTTTACCCTTCCTAAAAGGATACAAGGACGTCCTAAGTGAGCGGCAGGCAGAGTCGTACCCGAATGATGGATCGGCTCGAAGCTTTTTCACTGATTAATCTGCTGTCTGCATCCGGGCGTCTGTTAGATACCGAGAGAGCTGGCAGAAGTACTGACATTCTGTACTTAAGTGGAAGTACAAGTACTTCTGTTAAAAATACTCTGGTAAAAGTTGAAGTACTGATTCAACTTCTTTACTCAAGTAAAAGTAAAAAAAGTAAAGTAAAAGTAAAAGTAACTCTTTGGAGGGTGTTTCTACAGCTATGTCTGTGTAAAGCTAACTGAACCTTATATATATATATATATATATATTTGTAATAATATAAAAAATACATGAGAATACAAAAGGTATTCTAATCTAAATTTGAATTCTAATGAACGTACAAACGAATTTAAGAACAGCTCGTCTCTGCTACACTGATGCAACCTGTAACTGTGAGCATGAACACAGCTTTACTGTAAATACAGTACAGCACGCTGACCTGTTCATCCTGCACTAAACGGCAGTATTTTCATACAATCGTTGAATTACACAAAGTTAGCCTACCTCAGCTTGCTTTGCAGTCCTTCCCTTTAAATCTAACCTCTCTCTCCATCTCTGAGTGAACGTCTCCATCATTTGGAAACCCAGCAGCTCTTCTTTTAGCAAGCGCACACAAAAAGTAGTCAGAAAGATAAATACCCAAGTAAAGTACAATCTACTTAATCTTAATCTACTTAAGTACAGTAATGAAGTATTTGTACTTTGTTGTAAGTTGTGTTGATTGGGTCGCATCATCAGATTCTTTAATAAAGCATTTAAAAGGAAAAGGAAACTCGAGCCCCTAAACATATTTATCATCTTCCATACCAATCAAAATGTGCTGCAGAGGAAATGAAGGAATGGCAACATCTTTGTTGTTTTCACTGCCATTTGTTCAGAGTAATAAAGCCAAATATACTGTACCATTGAAGGGACAGTGATGCATTGGTGCTTAAAATTGCTTCTCCTTCTCCTGCCACCCTTTCAGTCCAATTTAAGCTATTTGTCAGAACACCAAGCTGTTGCTGGAGGCAAAGAGATGTATGGTCTCGAACGCAGTGTTGGAAAATAATTCCCTGCGCAGCTTTGGTCAATAATGTTCCATTTACACTGCAGAGTTATTGAAAAGCCGCCGAAATCGGATTTGTTCATGCAGCAAAACTTCTCATAACAGAGATGTGAGAAGGTTTCTTTGTGTGTCTGAGTACCTCTGCGCACAAGAGCCTTTGGAATCAGATCGGAATCGCTTACATTTCCATAATCCACACCAGGACATGTCGACTGGCTGCTCTGTAGGCTGCTACACAAACGCGCCTGGACCGATCTTCCTGTGCAGCCTCACATTTAGGGTTTACTTAAATTCAGTCTCCAGTTGCATCATCTTATCTGAGCTCCGCGAAGCTAGTTTTCAAATTGCTGCACCTTGGCGAGTCGGCCATTAAGGCCTCTTAATTGCTAATTCTGTCAGTTTAATTAAAGTTCAAAACTGGAGCAGCCTCTTTAAACCATCCAAGCGTATATTTGGATGAAGCCTCTTATGTAAAATAAATAAAGAAGCTGTGGGGTGAGCGGAGTGTTTCTCTTTTACTCTGAGATTTGCGTCAGTGTTTTCTGTCAGTGCGTTTAAAATGTTTATTCTTAACATTTTAAAACTGATTCAAAATGTGATATTTGTTGGTGTTTCAGTTCTAAATTACCGCAGTACCTGAACCCTTTCCTGCCACTGTGAGTGGATCCTATGGTGCTCTTATGTTGTGGGGGCATTTTACTGTCTTAGAGGGATGGGCTGCTACATGTAAAAGCATATAAACTTTGCACAAAAAGTAAAGAAATTTGTGTTAGTTTCTTTGTTGTAAAAATGCTTCTTGCTGATAAGTCATTTGTTTGATGTTTATTTCCCCTTAAATGGAGCCACGTCTGTCAGGAAAATGCATTTGCAGGTTGAGCAGCAGAGTCGAGTATGTGGGCTGCACCCTTGTAAACTTGCCAAATCTCTTCCAAACAGCTTCCTCTGCTATTGTTTCTTACTTTGAGCTTCTCGTCCCTCAGGTTCTGACAATCAGGCAATCTCAATGCAGATAGATATCAAGATGAAATTCTGCAACCAAGTGGCAATCCCATATCTCCACTCTAACTCCGTCCTCCAAGATGACAACGCTCGCCTTTCCCCCCCGCAGAGCGGGGTTTATTGGAGGCTACCTCCAGGATTTGGCAGCGGAGAGGATGGCGTGCTGCTCGTGCCGGAGTGACCACTGGCTGACTCGCGACAAATGCTGGTTGAAGAATGGGATGCCAGCACACAGCAGTGGGTGACCGAGCTGGTGAGCAGCACGAGGAGGAGGTGCCAGGCTGCTGTGGCTGTGCATGGTGCTTTCACATGTTTGCTGAATGAACAAACTGAATAATTGCCAACATGTCCTGTTTTTGCAGACGTCAATCATCCAATCCAACAAACGGCACCAAACTCAATTTTCCTTACAAATGTAGCGCCATTTGAGGGGAAATACTCTCTAGACTGTACAAAAGATGGACATACTTCAGCCTTCGGGTCTGAAAGGGGAAAGAAAGTGTTGCAGTGTTATTCTGCAGCGCTGCCCCACTGTGGTTATCTTTATTTCTGCTGATTTTTTTGCTACTGTCTATTTTGTCTGTTGCTGCCAAATGAGCTTTGGAACTGCTGAACAGTTTATTGTTGATTTGTGAACAATGAAGATTAAAAAAAAAAAAATCTCTATTCCAGTTTATTCTATTCGATTCTAAAAAGTGCTTAAAGCTGCATTCTACCTATTGGCCAGCAGGGGGCGAATCCTCTGTTTGCAAAAAAGAAGTCTGGAGTTTGCCTTCCTTTCTGATGACTTTATGCTCTCAGTCACTACCTTTGAGTCTTAATGCATGCATTGTGTGTTAGAGTCAAAAAGGCAGCCAAAACCTGGATATGACTGCATTAGTGTGTGATTGATACGTTGCTACAATGCAAGTGTGCAGAGCCTCTAGGCCTCATGATGAGAGCGGGCGATGGCACGGTGGTTATGACTGTCTTTCATATGACGATGCAGCTATTCGTCGGAGACGAGGGGTCACTGAATGGTTTGATGCGAATGGAAAAGTGTGAATCACATGCTGTGTCCTTCCCAATCATTCAATCCCAACCCGGCTGAACCTACAGGAGATTTAGGACTGCTGTAGCGCTCCTTACCGCCATCACCCCATAAAGGGAACATCTTTGGGAGAATGATGTTTCATCCGTCAAGCAGAGTTTCAGACACTTGGAAAATCAATGCCAAGACTCACTTTGTGTTGCATTTTTCTTTCATTTGCCACCTATCTGTAAACCTGTTTGAAACGCGCCTCTGCTTCAGTTCAACCCTGTAAGCTACGTTTAACGAACTTGCCACCGGCAAGGTAGACAGACTCAATCAGCTGTTAGTCAGCTCTCTTTGGATCTTTTTTGTCTAATAAATTTCATTTATTTCCACCTCTCTTAAAGTTGGCGCACCGCTGCCGCCCCTCGAGGATTATGTTTTGTGCATCTACACATCTTAGCATAACTCTTTAAAGTCGACCTGGCTTTGATTTATTTTTTTGTGCAGAAGGAAAAAGTAAACTTGCAACCTGACGCCTCTTGTGTAAAACACACTCGCTGCGAGACAAGTGGATTCAATCTTCAGCTAGGCAGAGCTGTGTGTTTTCCAGCTGTGCTTATCTCTCTCGCTCGCTATCTGCCTCTAATCTGATAATATATCTGATCCCGGGCCAGACAGAAACAACTGTTACCTGCAGCCACTTAGAATAATAAGCAGCTCGAGAAGGCCTGCAGGGCCAAAACTACAACTCCTGGAGCATGAAATCCACTTGGCATGCAAGCGGGCTGTGATTCTGACTGGAGAACATATTGGTCCCATACTGTAGGGCTCCGACGCAGGATGCCAAGGAGGAGCCCCGGAGGACTTCGTAACTGGGCAAGCAGCAAATAAAAGCGACTCCAGCACACTCCGACTTCAATGAAACCTCAGCTCAGGATTCATGTCGCAGCTGCACCCGCGGCAGACGCTGCAATGCATTTTCTATAAGCATTATTCAAAATTAGTTTGCTTCATTTACAGTAAGTGTAATTTATGACTCCAATTACTTTGTAGTCTGAAAGACTAATTTCAGAACATTAGAACTACATCATCATCATCGTTATATTTTAATGACTAATATCCAGCACTGTGTCTGCATCTAGTAAATAAGAAGCGCGTGTTGTTCACCCTGTAAAACCCACAGAAAAGTGGCTTTAACGGTAACTAGTTGTGGCATCTGGTCTTTTCATCACTTTGTCTTCAAGTTTATCAAACAAGTCTTGGTTGTTACATTTCTCATGTTAATCTCTCCTCTTATTGCATTCGAGAAGACAGGACTCGCCCTGGAACCATCACATGCAAGCTCACACGCTACACCAGATTTAGAAGGATACGGGATAAAGACGGATGACGCCAGGCTGCAGTATGCATCTGCTCAACTATGCATGTGTTTGCAGGGCTTGTGCATCTCTGGGTGAATTTTGTGAGCGTTTCCAAAAGAGACTCTAATTAATAGGCAGGGAATATGCATGAAACAGCACAGGCAATTTAGAGATACATTATCAAAAAGACTGTCGAGCCTCTGAACATGCAGTTAGAAATATTCGACCCCTGGCAGAGCAGAGGAAGAAACGGTGAAAAGTCTATGGAATTGTGGAAGGGAAAAGTACATAAAGTTTATATCTATTCACACTAGTCCCATTTCTGTGGGGGTAGTTATATCCAAAACAACAAGAGCAGCAGCAGAGGAGACAGTAGAAGGAGATGGTGCAGGCAGCCTGCCACATGATGGGCTCTCCCTCGTAGTGACTCCTGGTTGATCTCTTCTTGGTTGGGGGAGCCGTTAGGGGCCGCTGAGGCCGCTGGGTGGCTGTTACGGTTGGAGCACATGTCGTAAAGGTTTCCGGAGAACTGCATCTTCTTGGATTCCTGGCGGAGAGACTCCCAGACGGCCGCCGCTTCCTCCGGACAGCCGGCCATCGCCACGTTAGCGCAATCGTGGAACGCGTCCCACGACCTGCAGAGAGGAGCGAGAGAGCAAGGGGGAGGGATTTGATTGTGTGGTCAAATCATGCGTTAATATTTCAGCGTGCACAACAATTACAGCAGTTTTGCATTGAAAATGCGATAAAAATCGACACAGACTGATACAAACTATCGGTGCAATATCGGTGCATGTGCAAACTTAATTAGAGGAACAAGCAATTATTAAAGCGGTTGATGTGTTGTTTATCTTTTAGACTCTTGATTGAAGCATCTCACACACCTTTGTAGGAATATTCATGATCTCCTCAGAGTGAACTGTGACTGTCAGTGTTTTTTTTTGTTTTTTTTTTACTAAATACTTGCAAAAATAGTGAGATTTCCATCAGCCTCTCTTCGTGTTTAGGCCTAGTTATTCTACCAACTCTGCTGTGACTTTAACTTAATTGGAAGCTGCCAAACGAGTGGCATCAGAGTTTCCTTGTCAAAAGGACTTTGATTTCACTTTTTAAACTGGGGCCACGAGTTTCCGACCTGGAGTCGTCTCACGCGTCGGTGCAGTCTCGCAGAACCACCGGCATCCTTTAGAAACTTACAAACGAGTTGCATGTTGCTAACCAGCAGCACACACACACACACACACACACACACGGACTGTGTACGAGGAGTGTTTCATGGCTTTCAAACCAATGAAACATGAAATGCATGAACATGAAATAGACTTTTTAAAACCTCAGGAAATTTCTGACTTTTTCCCCCATTCAAGTTTGATATTCACATTTCCTGCGACTGTGTCTTCATCACCTCATTGGCTTCTTTGTTCACTCCAGTTGCATCTAAATCAGTTACACCTTAAGCATAAATATATTAATTGACATTATTGTTCTGAGCCGTGCATTCAAAGGATGTGGATGATTTTAAGCAGGCAGTTCTGATAAGGAGTGACTGGTTCATCCTTTCACCGAGGAAATCCAATTCAGTCCGTTTGCTTGCTCCCTTTGACTTCCTTCGATAGTTGCCAAGAGACCATCTGCTGATCTTCGATGCTCTGAGAGCAAAGGTCGTCCTTTGGGTTAGACTGAAATGTGGAAAAAACCTTCATTAGAGTGGAGAAGGTAAAATGTGTGTTTGTCGAATCACTGCTGTGGTACCCATCAAAAGAGGAAGGAATATTTAACTGAGAGGTAGGTGAGGAAAAAGTCACATGAATCTTTCAGAAAAGATGTTGGTTTAAAAAATATTTTGCAGCGAAACACAACATTAAACCTTCGAGCTCCACATCGGGTCTATTTGACTGTAATTGGCTGCTAATTCTCCCTCTCATCACCGGCTGTGTTGGCTAAACTGTCTCCGAGGAGAGTTAACTACACGAAGCGAGGCGCAGAGTTGGTGGAAAAAGTGGAAGCAGATGACTGTGTTCAGAATCTGCCACAGAAGCGCTCAAAAACACAAAAGTTTTCATAATTAATGCTGGGAAAACACCACGCGGCACTCCAACTTTCAGAAGAGGAGAGCTACATTCACACCCGTTACCGTGCGGTGGGACGGCACAACACTGTGTGGTGTAAGGCTGTGTGGATGCTGTGTGTATCCCCCGCCGACTGGGTTTGTCTTATTTGAACAAATATCATTTAATCTCCTTCCAATCAGAGCAAACGCTTCACACTAATTCTGACAGAAATAGCTACACTTTAATAAAATAGCAGCAGTGGTGATTCTGATGCTGTGCCCATGGACAGAACACAATGAAGTGCTCTGCGTTGGCTGGCATCAGTATAGGATGTACGCGTGCTGCAGTTCATTGAGGTTTGCGGGCACATCTCTTAAGGTGCTGCCAAAGCATTTTGGTCAGTGTGCGGTCGGGACTTCGTCGTGACCCTGGCTGCACCGTGATTCTGCAAGTTGAGTATCAACACAACGGCTCACCCACCGATCTGTTGCAGATTGTCGGGTGTGCTCGGGCTCATCAGACAGCTTCAGCTTTAATTCAACCGTTTCTTCCTTCCTCCCCGCACTCCAAAAAACTACATGGGTTAGGTTTGCTGGGAAGCCCATAGCTGTGAATACGCCTGTCAATGGTTGTCTGTCTCTGTATGTTGGCCCTGCGACCCCGCCTCTCGCCCTGTGACAGCTCCATACGCCGCCACACGCCTTCCTCTGCTCGTTTTTCACGCAGCGAGACAATGACGCTCATCAAGCGAGCTACGTTTGCAGTGGGCGAAGGACAGCACTGAACTGGAGTGAAAATACGTGGCCCCATTTCAAATGAAGAATCGATGTAAATTGAGAGGTGACTCGAATCAAACTCAAGTGTTTGCTGGCTCTTAACTTTCTACAAAATGTCAGCACAGTTCATTTAGCCATACGCTTTATGACTTTTTTCACACTGCAGGAAAACACTGTGGATGAGTCCAGCTGCTTTAAGGCGGCTGCTAAAGGAACTGATCGGCCACATCTAATCCAGACAAATACGATAAATCACAATGAGATGGGAAGCTCTCGTTTGTTGCCGTCACCGCGATGCCCTGAAGGCTTCCATCGTTATTAATCTTGTGAAATGCAGTTGTAAAGTTCACCGTAAACGAACTCGTGAAGCAAAAGTCGCACGGCTCTGAGCACAGAAACATCGTTTTCTCATTCTGGGTGACTTTTCTTACTCCAGCTGTACCCCCGGATGTGAGTTTGAGGACATTTGCTACACAGTTGCAAACGCACATGCACACGCAAACACACAGAACGTCCTCTGGCAGATTCCTGCACACTTCCATCTTATTTGCTGTCTCACACAAATATAATTTCTTTAGGCCCGTCTTCACAGAGAGAGGACCACACATGCATGATTTCACACATTCATCTTTATATAATTAAAGTACCCATCGTGACTGCAGGCCTTGCCTCCCTTAATGACTGCTTCTGTGTGTGTGTGTGTGTGTGTGTGTTGGCTTTTAGCCAGGGCTTAAGTGGACCACTTCCGAGGAAAACGGCTGCAGTAGGAGGACAACAGCTTACCTGCTGCTGTGGGAGGAACAGCTGATGGAGGCGGGGGTGGAAAGAGCAGCATCTGGCTATCATTTGTGTATATGTGGGGAAAAAAATATGTGTGCAGGAGTGTTTCTAGAAGATAACTAGAGACAAAGTCAGAAAGAGAAGGCGAGGGCGTCCTGTGCAGCAGTGCAGCGTTTTTGTGTCAGCTCGTTGTGTCTTTCTGCAGATTTTTGTGGACGCAAGAGTACGGGTCTCTGCGCAAAGTC
Source organism: Bujurquina vittata (assembly GCA_015106715.1). Classification (NCBI taxonomy): domain Eukaryota; kingdom Metazoa; phylum Chordata; class Actinopteri; order Cichliformes; family Cichlidae; genus Bujurquina; species Bujurquina vittata. The sequence continues at coordinate 24,853 of VUQK01014928.1, forward strand.
ACAGGTGGTGCAGAGACAGCACAAACGCAGCGAGGACACTGACAGACAAGCAGCTGCTTTCACAATAATAAAACCTCCTGAGAGTACGTCTGTTCTGCTGTTAGCACGCTGCTGCTGACATCCGAAAATCTCCAAACACCGATTCCGAGTTTATTTTTTTGGTTGGTTTTTCTTTTCTGTTTTGACCATCTGGGTGTTCGTGGCTCTCTGTCACAGGTAACAATTACTGAAATGTGGGGAGGGAGCATATAACACATTGTCAAAACAATGTGTGTTCAGGAGACTTGAGGAGACGAAACAGGGCTAGAGAGGAGAGCGAAGAGGCGACTGAAATATTAGAGAACAGAAGGTAAAGTGTGTTTGACTCCAGTGAGACCGTTTGTACCCCAAAAGCATCAAATCTGGGTAGAATTAGAGCACAGTTGTATACTCTGGGGGTCAGTAACCTACATAGACTCACGTCTATATGCAAATTGAGGATTACAGCATCATTCAGAAAATGAAGGAACGCACTGACCATCTCATCAAGTCAAGAACACGTTTGAGGAGGTGGGGGTGTCCTTGCCAAGGCCTACAATCAGGAGCCGCCTTCATGAATGTAAATACAACAAGATACAAACCACTGGTTAGACTCAAGAAGAAGAAGAAGGCCGGGTTGGACCAGAACATGTAAAGATTCAGCGGACAGATGAAAGTAAGAGAAACTCGTACCAAGAAAAAAGAACGGAGAAACGACCCACCATCCAACGCAATCACGATATCTGTCAAACATGGTCTCCAGTGTTTGTTGGCGATGTGACTGCACAGGCCTAATCTCTCTGCTCACACTGGGACGAATGCTGCAAAACTAATCAGACAGCGCTTCACTTTGCGAATGAATAACGGCCCAAAGCTCCCTGTACAAGCAACCCAAGAATTCCTCAAACCCAATCTTAAGTCAGTCACCCGATCGTAACCCAACAGGGCACGCTTTTCAGTAATTGAATACAAACTGAAGGCAGAAAGACCCACAAACAAGCAGCAACTAAAGGCAGCTGCAGGACAGGCCTGGCTGAGCATTTCAAGGTGGGAAGCACAGCATCTAACGATGTCCATGAACTTCTTAAATCCACTTCTACAATGTTTCATAGATTTATGCAGCAATCGACCCACTGGTGAGGCAAGGAATATGGAAAGCTTTGAGGTATCGTTTATGACCACAGGAACACATGTTTGTTAACATTATAGGCTTTGGTTTTATTGTAACTTTTCACTTCTAATGACTAGCTGGGAATTTTTGTAGTAACCCATGGCTAGCAGACCTAGAGTACGGAGAGTTAAGGCTGCAGAAACCTTGAGGCTCATTCCTAAAGTGATAAGGAAAACGTTTTGTACAAAATGACTGAAACCATAAGAACACAAAGGAAACTGTGTCTCTATCGTAAACACAAACAGAGACATTTTTAAGTATTCCTGTATCAAACATTTTTGGTGCTAACATTGTTTGCTTGAGGGCTAAGGTAACGATTGCACTAAATATGGTCAGAAGTCGAGGGGGAAGCAAATCTGTAACTTTAAGGGATGGTTGTAATTTTTACTTGTTAATTTTTTTGAACTAGTAGTTTTTGTTAACATTTATTGTCTTAAAATATAAATTCTCCCTCTCAGAGGAATCGTTTAACAGCCTCTCACCGTGTGACAGATGGGCTAAGACAATGAACTGGATGGATGCGTATCCCTATTATGGGATAACATACACGCTGAATCTGATATAACTGCGATAGGTCAGTGTTGGCCCAACAACAAAAACAGCTATTGAGCTGTTTTCCTCAGGTAAAACACCTTGGCCCTGGCGATGGTAATGACCCACACCTCAGCTCTCATGATTAAGGCCCAGTTCACACGAGAACATTTTGAGATGAAAACGGTAAAAATTTGATGCATTTTGGCTATGGATGTGCACGATTACCTGATTAGACAACTAATTGTCGCTATTGTTACTAGCCGGTACCAGATGTACTACTCGGTTAGCCTAATTATTAAAGTTTTAATTACCCCCTGCTGGTCAATGTTTGTCCTAAATGCTATGCAGCCATCTGCCACCAGATGGAGCAGAAGCCCTTACATCATCATAGAAAAATGCCATAACGTAACCTGACGCGCGCCTCCCGAGAAAAACCTTTCCTTCCCAGCATTTCCGGCTATTTCCTCCAGGTTTGTACAAAGAAGCGAAATAACTAGAGGGGAAAAATGTGTTTATGCTGTTAAAAAAAAAGGAGTAGGACCCGTCAGCATTTTATGTTTCTGTCGGCCGACGCTGCACGTAAAACACCGGGACACGACCGAAAGGTAAGTAACACAAGCATTTGCACAGGTATAAATGGCAGAAACAACATCGGCCATCGGCCACTCACGTATGTTACGTCGTAGCATGAATGAATCAGGGGTAAGCTATTAAAACCATCACACTTCACCTTCACCGGCCTTCATCAGTGTAACCAGGTTGATGTGCTTCACGGAGGCTTCCTTCACCTTGTTGAAAAGAAAAAGAACTCTTTTTTTTTTTTCCCCCTTTGCAACTGCGATATTCATGTAAAGGTTTAAACATTTGCCTAACATGTAGAACTGATGAGCAGCAGAGGTTTTCATACATTTGTGCCGGTGCTTTTTAATATTTGGCAGCATTTTATGTGGAAATGAAAAAGTAAAGCATCAAAGCCTCCCTTCATGTCACATTAAATGACTTCTAAATCTCCGCGATAACCAGTAAGAGATGCTGAACTTGGGAATATTATGGCCTCTTTTGTTTGGCAGCAGCTTCCGTCCTAACTGCTGCATCCCAAATGAGCCGTAGAGCTGAAAGTGACTTTAAACTAAGGCAGCAATAGGAACAGAGAGCACTGAGATGAGATGCAATGAAAGCATGAATGGCCTTATCTAAATCTGTGGAGAATAGAAATATAAAAGCAAATAGAAAGGCTGCAGAGAAAGAGGAGAGGGTTTTCTGATAACACCCATTTTAGGGATCGGTAGACTCCTGCTTTTGTTTGTGTAACTGTAACCAAGGAAACGCATGTTGCATTTTTACCTCGCTGCTTTTCATACTTTGCAAATGCTTCAGCTAAAAGGGAGTACCAGGAGTGCTTGCTACCTCTCTTACGTGACCCAGGTTTTAATGGCGGGCATCGTGTTATCTTTTAAACATATATGGCGTTTGCTCAATTCTGACAAGCTTGAAAGTCAACGTTTGGTATGATGACCTTTGTTCTTCAACACAGTTTAATTTTCTTCAGTAGCTTTCATGTCATTTCTTCAAGCAGTCTTCAGAAATCGTTCTTCAGACATCTTGAAGGACATTCGAAGCTCTTCTTTGGATGTTGGCTGCCTTTTCTTCCGTTCTCCGGTCCAGGCCCTGGGGAGGCCAATCCATCACTGATAGTGTTCCACTGTATGTTTTTCTATCCCGGCGTGCTTTTACTGCATTGGCAGTGTGTTTGGGATCATCGCCGTGCTAAAAAAAAGAAGATGTTGCCACTCAGACGCGTTCCCGATGGTGCTCCGTGGTGGAGTAAACTCTTTTCCGTGTTCATGATTCTGTCAATTTTGACAGGATTCCCAACACCACCGGCTGAAATCCTCAGCCTCTGTTCCTGTTTCCCTTCCTTTAGAATGGCTTCTTGACAGCCACCCTTCCACTGACATCATTTCTGATGAGGCTTGGGCGGACAGTCGATGGATCAACTGAAGGGCCAGATGTATCTCTCAGGTCTTTTGTCAGGTCTTTGCTGGATTTTTTTTCACTATTTCATGAGGACATGATACTGTTGCTGTAGCTAGATTTTTTTTAGGCCAGCCACTTCTTCTTCTGTCTTCCACTTGTCCAGTTTCCTCTTTTCTCTTGAAGGACACGCAGCTGCAGGTTTTCAGCCGATACGTCTGTGGGAATCACCTTGTTGGTGCAAAAATAACTTGTATGTTATTCCTGTCAAACTGTGTTACCCTCGGCATTTTTCAAAGATTCAACTAAAATGGGAACAAATTATGAGTTTTGCCACAAGCTGCTGGTAACAAAGCGCCTAAAGATGCAACGTAAAATTGGTTCTTTGCTAACGTGTCTGTCATGTTAGCAAAGAACTGGTTCACCCCTTGAGTCAGGTCTCTATATTTTTCTCTGGAGCTTAA
>VUQK01014930.1:26891-40675 GCA_015106715.1 Bujurquina vittata
GTAACTGTGAAATCAGCAGACCCAATGTCTGCGAAATACTCCTTTCAAATACCTCTGTGCGCACATGCCAAATTTATTTAATTTTTTAAATTATTTATTCATTTCTTTTTGTACATAGACAATACATAGTTATTAAAACTTATCTAACTCCATGCTGCTAGTGGTTGCACTCTGCCATTTTATTTTTATGCACTTTGTATGCTGCATACCTGCATACTACTAACACAGTACTGAGACCGAGTTTGTTACTATCTATTGTTGTGCAATCTGTTATTTATCTACACTTTGTCTAGTAGTTTGTTTTGGGTTTTTTTTAGTTGTGTATATAGTTGTATAGTTGTGTCATTTATGCTTTTTTTTTATTCTACACATCTTGGAGTTAGGAGAAATGGAATTTCAGTCTCCTGTGTAATATATTATTACATGGTCTTGATTGAAAAAGTTCAGTTTGACTTTGACTTAACTTTAATTTCAGCCAAACGGATTTACTCAAACAAATAAAGCACTGAAATAATAGAATAGAATAGAATAGAATAGAATAGAATAGAATGCCTATATTGTCATTATACAGGATGTACAATGAGATTGGGGGCCCAATCCTGTTTAGTGCCATGCAATAGAAAGTCAAACTTTCTAAATAAAAAAAATGTAATAATCTAATATCTAAAAATATACAGAAAATAAAAGTCTGTATAAAATATAAAGAAAATAAAATGTATAAAAATATATACAGAAAATGTATTAATGTAATGTATAAATATATTAAAATATAGATAATAAGAGAATGTATAAGAATATGTACATTGTAAAAAATAAAATAAGTGTATACATATAATAATGGAGACGTGGGTATTGCACAGTTAGAATGGGTGAGTGTGAGTTCAGGGTGGTGATTGCTCTGGCAAAGAAACTGTTCTTGAGTCTGTTTGTTCTGGCTTTGATGCATCTGTAGAGCCTGCCAGAGGGAAGCAGGTCAAACAGTTCAAAGCTGAAACATCGGGAGGTGTAAATGTCCATCAGGGAGGGGAGAGGGCAGCCAACAATTCTCTGTGCTGTCTAAACCAAATATTAGCCTTTAGAGATCATCTGAGTAAGTTATAACTGTGTTTAACTTCCACTCAGCGGTGAAAGCCAGCGAGGGTTTGAAAAGGACGTGCCAGGAATCGGGCATTCTCTCCAGCTATAACGAGCCTCAATAGCCCGGTCAGCTGACAGCTAGCAAGGTGAACTGCTGGTAGAGCAGCGGCAATGCATATAAGTGATATTTTGATAAAACAAGGTTGAGGTTTACACATTTACATTCTCGCCTGAAAACTTCTTAAAAGTTTATTATGTGTCACAGAAACAGTAATTTTTCTAACTTTTTAGCTGCTCTTGTCAGCCACTACATGTTTTGAGTTTTGATGCGTAATAAATCATGGGATATGGTAGGCCACAAAGGATACACTGGACCCATCCTTCAAATTCAGATAAAAGAAGGATGCATTCATCAACCGGAGTCTTCAAATTTGGTCAGCCTTTGTCGCTTCGCTGTGATATAATCGGCCTACAAATAAGGCCTTCGACGTGCTTCCCTAAGGCAGGCATTAGGAGATCTCCAAGCAGGCTCATATTCCAAGGTAGGCTTTGGTGGCATGGGGGTCTAGTCTAGAGACCCTTACTGGATGCACGCCCTGGCCAGGATGCGACCCCCAACCTCTTGTTCCAAAGATTGTAATGTTGCCACTACACTATCCAGCTGGTCAGTAGAACCAGGATCTTGGGATCTTTCAGGATCTTCCCTTGAGTGTTTCTAGATCCGTCACCCAGCCAGTCCCTAAGAAGGACCCTGGCCTCACAAATCTCCAAACCACCCTATCCTACAGTGGTGTGGCAGAGAACTTTTATTAAAGAGGGCCCCAGACCCTCGCTGTGCACTGTGTATAGGCTCCTTATGTCCTGAGAAGACGCCAAGATATTGGTTAGAGAGGGATGAGAAAGCTCGGGGCAGTTCCATTGATATCCCTTATTTATATGTGCTTTCATGTGATCATTGTAAATCCACATGTAGTTATTAGGAAAACATCTTCCTGCATTGTCTTCCACACCCTCCTCCTATGAATTGTTGTCTTCATTTCTTGGCAGCTTATAATTGTAGAAGTGAAGTTCACACCCAAACAAGCAGTTATCTCTTGGGCTGGGTCCTGTAATACCCAGCCCAAGCTTATCTTGTTCATTTTTCTATTTGATTCTAACAGAAAGTTAAAATCTAAAGTAGTCAAAAATGATCAATTATACCCCAGATTCCAGATGGTTTACAGTGTTAAAGCAGTTGTGCTTCCTCCTGGTGATATATGGTTATAACACCGCTTGTCATCTGGCATTTAACTGTCACGATCAGCCTTTCTCAAATTGAACAAAACATCCAAGTAGGATTTGTGACGCAAATCAAAGCAAAGCAAATCCCCCGAAACAGATTCCCTGTTTTGGGGGATTTGCTTTGCCAGGGACTTTATTGATACTATCAGTGATAAAAGTGCCAATAATAAGTGCCAATAATTCAAAACAGAATTAACTTCAGTGTGCTGTCTCTGCATGAAAAGTTATTTACTGCAGCAATCTGAAATTTGGTTTCTATACAAATCATCATGTACAAATGTTTTGCATGCAGAATGGTACTGGTCCAAAGGTAACATCAATGTGTTTGTGATGTTCTTCAACAGATGTAAAGAAAGCAGGCCTGAGGATTGTACTTGTTGGAAAAACTGGAATTGGAAAGAGTGCAGCAGGAAACACCATCTTAGGAAAAGATGCTTTTAAATCTAAGCTGTCTACTTCCTCAGTGACAGAAGTGTGTGAGAAAAAGAAGGGAGAGTTTGGTGGTCTTACATTGGATGTAATTGATACTCCAGGATTGAGTGACCCAAGTAAACCTGAAAAGCAGGTGAGAGAAGAGATCGCTCAGTGTGTGTCCTTTGCTGCTCCTGGACCTCATGTTTTTCTGGTTGTGCTCCAGCCAACAAGATTCACAACTGAAGAGCAAAATTCAGTGAAAATCATTCAGGCAATGTTTGGAAAAGAAGCCGCATACTACACCATGGCCCTGTTTACCCATGGAGATGAGCTGAAGAAAAGGGAGGCCTCCATAGAAGAATTAATTAATGGTAATCGAGATCTCCGTCGCTTCATCAGTCAGTGTCACAGGGATTATCATGTTTTTGACAACGATGACAAGGATCCCTCTCAGGTCAGAGAGCTGCTGCAGAAGATCAACAGAATGGTTCGAAGAAACGGAGGAGGCTACTACACCAACGAAATGTTCCAAGAGGCTGAGAGAGCCATACAAGAAAGGTATGAAGAACTTCTGAGAAAATATCCAGAAATGGACCCTAAAGAAGCAAGAAAACTGGCAGAGGAAGACAACTCCTTCATTAAGGCTGTTATAAAGGGTGTTGCTATTGGAGCTAGTGTTGGAGGTGTGTGTTTAGCTGCTGCTGGAGCTGCTGGTGCTGCTGGAGTTGCTGCTGCTGGAGCTGCTATTGGAGCTGCTGCTGTTGGAGCTGCTGCCGGAGCAGGTGTTGGAGTTGGTATTGGAGCTGCTGTTGGAGCTGCTGTTGGAGCCGCACGTGAAGGGGTTCCAAAAGAAGATATAGTTTTCAGACTGAAAGACGCCGCAAGATGCATCCTACAGTGATTCACAAGTGTTCAGTTAGCTGCAGCTCATTTCAACCATGTGGGAATTTAGATAATGCTGTGTACTATGTTTTGATGATTTTTTTTTTCTGGTTTAAGATCTTTAAGAGTCATGTCAGCTTCAGTATCAGGTTGATCTCTGCTCATTTTACAGCTTAATGTCTTATTTCATCAGTTATGAATGTGGAATGCTTCTGATTTGATATTTTTTCTTTCTTGTATGTCAATAGAAGACAGTTGGTACACTGCATTTATCTAAATTAGCCCCCAATATTCAGAACTAAGAATTGATGGAGAACATAATTTTTTGTGTGCATGTCGGAGGGGGTTTTGTTTTTTTTTTGCTGTACGCCATGGTGGTCAAATAAAATATATAGACACTAAATGGCAATCTGTATCAGGACCTTTATTAAAAGCATCGACATGCATGTTGAAACTAATATTTTAAAGTGTGTGTTCTGTATCATTTTGTGCTTTCTGATTCCTTTCGCTCTCACTTCAGTACCCAGGGTAAAAGGGTGAGAGGCAGACATTTTTGTAATTTGTTTTTCTTAACGTGCACACACCGGTGTCTCACCTTGTTTGTTCCACTGATGGACTCAAAGCAAACAAGATGCAGCAGACCAAAGTTTTGTCCAAGTGTGTCACTCTGGATTACTGAGGGTAGAAAATGTTAAAGTGATCCTTTTAAAAATAAATCTACATCAAGAGAATATCCACAAAATGAAGGTTTTCCTTTTTCAAGTGGTGAGCACTGATACACGTGTGTAACACCCCCTGATGACCTGTGTTGTTTCAGGCTCACACCTGAGGGTGGTGCTGGTGGGGCAGGAGAGAGTGGGGAAGAGTTCAGCGGGAAACACCATCCTGGGAAAGAAGGAGTTTGTCTGTGAGATCAGTTCCAGCCCTCTGACTCTGAGGAGTGAGAAGCTAGAAGCTGATGTTCAGGGCCGCAGAGTCTCGGTGGTCGACACTCCCGGACTCGTCAGCACTCGGCTGTCTGCGAAGACGGTGAAAGCAGAGATGGTAAAAGCACTGGAGCTGAGCTTCCCGGGTCCTCACGCTTTCCTCCTCGTCCTCCAGCTCGGTAGATTCTCCAAACAAGAGCAGAAAGGGCTGAAAATTCTGCAGGACATGCTGAGTGATGGCGTCTCCAAACACACCATGGTGCTGTTCACCTATGGAGACCGACTGAAGAACACCAGCATCGACCAGTTCATCAGCGAGGACAAAAACCTGCAGGAGCTGCTGAAGAACTGCAGTGGTCAGTACCACGTGTTCAACAACGAAGTGATGGGAGACAAGAACCAGGTCCAAGAGCTGCTGAAAAAAATAGACTCAATCGCAGAGGGAGGACACGCGTACTATGACAGAAGATTTGAGTCAGAGAGGTCTGTCTGGAGTTTCAGACTTTTTAGCGTGATCTACAGGTACTTCAGGGGTTTAACGCTCTGGGTTCTCGGGCAAAGTTATATGTGGATTTTTAACACCTTCCGTTTCATCTTCACATGGTTGGAAACGCATATTGAGTGAGATAAAGCTGCAGAATAAGGCATAAAAGATACAGACAACAGAGAAAAAAAGGAAGAGAAAAGAGCAGGAATGATGTTAGAGTTCAAACATCCACATATTTTGTTTATGTATCCAGCTTCGAGGTCATGGGGAGGTGGAGTCTGTTGCAGCTGACGTGTATGACGAAAACCTGAAATAAATTTTGGAGCACACAATCAGGTTGTTGTTGTTGAGTTCTGTTTACCTTTGCAAAGGAGTTAAACAACAGTACCGAGAGCATCGCAGCAGTCTGCAGGGGTTTTGACCGGCAGAAACTGGAAAACTTTTTGACACATCAGATCCAGAAGTCCATAAAGGTTCAATCCAGGTCATCACTGTGTGCATTACAGAAAGCATGTTGTTGTTTTCGGGTGGCATAGGTACCTTTGGTCTGGGGCAGCAGTTATGAGAAGCAAAACACAAGACAAAGTGTCCATTTTACACTCAAGTCTCTGATTCTTTAACAGGGAGATAAGATGTGGTCCTCAACACAAGACACGGTCAGGTGTACACTGAACCAGCTGGGACAGCAGGGAGTGCTCACAGTTCTGCACAACATAGAAAAAGAGCTCAAATAAACACAACTGACACGACATGTCAGTGCTACTAAACCCTGCACACGGGTCCTTTATAGAATACAGCAATGCAATACAATCATTTTTATTTATGTTGTCCGATCACAACAGCAGTTGCCTCGAGGCTCTTTTTACTGAAGGGTAAAGGCCTGTGGATCAGCCAGTTACTCCTGTACAGGAAGTCTGAACCGGGCTGCGGGGATCAGAGTTTCTGATTCCAAGAGGAATTCTCCAACAGGCTCGCCTAGCTGTGACTGCCACCCGCTCCTCCGCATGTCTATCCCGCTTCTGCTGATGCAACACTGCCTGATTTCTGATGCCGATCTTGAGATGAATGAGAAGAGGGAGCATGCCCTGGCCAGAAACGGAAACCTTTCCCGTCCAAATAGGATCACAGTGAGTCCTCCAGCTCATTTGAAACTGGAATACAACACAGCAAAAATGAGTAGAGAGAAAATGTAAAAATCCCAGTTCGTAAGTCCACAGTGGTCAGTTGCTGGTTAATCCTCTGGCGCTTCTCACGGAAATTTCCAGCTGTGAACTCCAAAATTCCTCCTTCGGATGTTTTTCTTTACTCACGCCGATGGAAACTAAAGGACAGACTCCAAATCTTCCTTTTACAGTCCCCCCCATCTCTCCCTCTCTCTCTGAGTCACACATTCTTACACACACACACACACACACACACACACAAACACATCCTATTGCCACATTCAGTATTTTCCCGCATAAACTCACACACACACACTGCACTTCTTCTTTTCATCTCAACACACAGATCAGCACAGTTTATCTAACTTTACATTATCTTATTATGTTGATCAGATTTACACTTTTAGCCGAGCAGTCTTCCTTTACAAACGTGTGTGAATGAATGGGTTCTAAAGAGTTCACCAAAGGTTCTGTAGCAGGAGGCCATCCATTGCCTCTGTGCACCATCTTTGTTGCACAATCAGCTGTCAGTGGCATTGCTGCAAAGTGGAAACATTTAGAAACAGCAGAAACAGTAAAGTTTCAGAGTGCTGTAAGAGTAAAAAAATCAGAAATAGAAAAAGGAACCAGCAGTCAAAAACAATGACTCGTGTTTGTGCTCCATTTAAAGAAGAGCAGCGATATTGAAAACATTTATGTCAATTAGCAATCTTCAGATATATTTTTTGAATACATCAGAGTCAGTAGCACACATAATGACGCATAATGTGTGTTACTTATCGCTTACATAACTTCCTCTTTGGGTTTACAGTCAGTTGTTGGTTGTTCCAAAATCACTTCACATTTACGGGACTTTGTCAGCTTCCTGTCACCTTTGACATCATCACTGTTGGTTGGTTCTAACTATGTTGATCAAAAAAATGACACAAATGTGTGTTTTTGGAGAGAAGACAAAGGTTCTTTTTTTTTTTTCTTTAGCTGCACTGAGGAAGGGAAGCCCCACTGATCTCAGATCAGCTCCACTGATCGTCTCTAAAAGAAGAACCGCTTTCAAATCTGTGACAAAGACAGGCGAGACCAACATGCTCGAGTTCAAATGGATCAAAATGCTCTCGTTGCTGATGCTAACAGGTAAGACTGCACATTCATTCATAAATGAGATTTAAATAATAACATTACGCAGCAGTTGGTTTTATATTCACCGGCTGTCCTTCGAGCCAAGTAAAAGTCAGTGTGAGTAAAATCACCGGCGTTAACCAAACAAACACACACTGTAACATCTGTTTTATTTGTTCTGAACAGCAGCTGACGGCTACGAGCTTGTTGTCAGAGATGGAGCTCAAATCACTTTGCCTTGTGAAACTGTGATGGATGATCTCCTTACCTGTGACAGCATCACCTGGATTTTTAACAGCTCGAGACAAGGAGACGAAGCAGAGCTGGTCACTTATGGACTCATTCGTCAGGGTTCCCAATCAATTCCCAATTTTTTTGTTCTTGTAGTCATGTTAAAAAAAGATTCTTTTATACATAAAGTTTCATGTTGCCTGTATTTGTATGGTTTGTGCTGCTTGAACAGTGAATGGCTGAATAGCAGTGGATTGAATAAACAGCTGTTAAGTGGAGTTGCAACCGGTGCCGGGAGCACCCAGCCTCTCTATTAATCTGTGTTAAACTGAACAGAAAGCAACAAATGCAATATTTCTCTTGTTTGCAAGAGATTGGTGGGGGCTGGTGGGGGTTCGTCGTCGTCTCTGTGGGTTTAGCAGCACTCATCACGGCTGTTGTGGTTGTCGGCGTGTGGAGCAGAGGTGAGGCTCTCAATGTTACCAAGTGGGTTTGATAAGCGTTTGCTTGCGGAACCGAAAGTTGAGTCTGTGTCTCGTGTTTTTTAGGGAAACCAACAAAGATGCATGAAAACAGTGTGAGTTCTCAAAATAGATTCATGAAAGATTTTTTCTATTCTTTCTCTGTAGACCAAGATTGGTTACGTTTATTTACCAAAGCGATTTGAGCAAAGTTTCTAGAAAATGAAAATGAATGTAACGTAAGATGGTTTCAGATGGTATAAATATGCGAGAATGCTGTTTGGTGCTTTGCAGGTGTGTCATTATGAAAATAGTGCAATATGAAATTTTCTGGTCTTCTGATGGAGTTTCACGGACCGTGCCGCCTCTGTCAGAGCCACCGATCAACATCGACCTTTTTTAAAAGACACAGCTTCTCCTCTTCAGAGCGGGGAGCGTCACGCGAAGTGCAACGATCCAGCATCGAATGCAGAAAAGCCTCGATCGTCAGAACATCTGAGCGTTATATCATGGCCACTTGCTGCTATGACTGTGTTATATTTATCATGAGGCCAGAAGATAAGATCACCCAGGGTTTTTTTCATTTATATATTTTCCTTTCTTTCCTTTTTCACTTGCAGATGCGCGAACTTAGTTTAGACCCTGTGTGAAACAGAACTGATTTAATCGGAGTTAAAGCGGCTTATTTTCATCATTTGTGTCAGCGCGCTGTTGATCTCAGCACACACATTGTTGTATTAATTGTACTTAAACATAATGTAATGAACAATAAAAAGGAAGTTAGTTTTTATTTTTTTGCATCTCAGTTATTTCTGGTTGCCTGATTCCAGGTTTTAACTCTCTTGTCATTTTTCCTCCTTTTTGCCTTCTGCTGAAGTGGACCCGCTTCCTTCCTCATCCTCATCTTGTCCTTGTGTCCAAAACCTGCCCATCACCCTGTTTGTCTGTTCATGACCATAAATTAATATTTAACCTTGATTTTTGCTCTTTAGCCACAACTTTAAAAACACCTGCCTAGTTATGAAACTCCACCCACCCACAGCCTTGACCCAACAGTCAAGACAACCCGCTGTGAGGAAGCACTTGGGGACAGTGGGGAGGAAAAACTCCCGTTTAACAGGAAGAAACCTCCAGCAGAACCGGGCTCAGGGAGGGGCAGTCATCTGCTGAGACCGGTTGGGGCTGAGGGGAGAGAGAGAGAGGACAAAAAGACACACTGTGGAAAAGAGCCCTCGATCTCCTCTCTCCCGAGACTCTCCCAGCTTTAGCTCACCTCTCCTGCCGCTGGTGTCCTGAACAAAAGAGAGGTGATGACTAAACCATCCATACGAGAGAAACTTGCAAAAAAATAGTTTTTACGAGGCTGAACTGGATACCGCTAGTAGAGCGACGTTCTGGCGTCCGCTTGATGGACTTTTAAGGTTAGGGCCCACTATGCTAAAGGTGAGAGCATGGAGGGAGAGAGAAAGGGTAGGCTCGTCTTTCATCTCAGGACTTTCTTTACAGTTTTATTCTGTGGCTTGTAAGCCTCTGCCGAGGGCACTTCAATTATCTGAATGAAGAAATGAACAGCTAAAAGCAACACGTTTCTTCCTGTGCCACGCTAGACTCAAAGGCTGCAGCAACTTTTGTTATGCAAGGAATGGTGAAAAAAAAAAAAACACTTCCCCTTCAATTCTCTGAAGAAAGTATTTCAGAAATGCAATGAGGAACTGACACGTGTGAGAGCAATAAAATATCATCTCTTCAGGTCATTTCCAGCAGTTCAAGAGTTTTACTCTTCGGCTGTCGCTCTTCATCAGCAGAAATCCTGAAAGCAGAATAATCACGGGACGTCAGCGCGGCGACTCGACAGGAAGCATCGTTTCAGAGGCCGTGACTGTCATTAGTGTGAGAAAACGGAAAGAGAACGACAGAGAAGCATGACGGCTGGATTCAGCTGGACTCAGATGTTTTCATCAGTGACACTAATGCTGCAGTTAACCAGTAAGAATGCACACACATTTATAAACGAGGTCACAAAAATTAAGTTTGCATTACTGACATTATTGGTTTTGTCTTCTCAGCAGCAGCTGAATTGATTGTCAGGGATGGAGGTGAGGTCACTTTGCGGTGCGAAAATGTGAAAGCTGATCAAGATAAATGTGACAGAAATACGTGGCTCTTCAGTAACGCAGCCGCAGTGACGCTGTTTGAACGCGGGGAGTTTCATAAAGATGCCCACACGAGATCGGACAGACTGAGCGTCACGGCAGACTGCTCTCTGGTTATAAAGAAGGTCACGGCTGAGGATGAAGGTCGTTACACCTGCAGGAGGTTCAACAAATCTGGACAAGGAGACGGTCCAGACACTGCAGCTGATCTGTGTGTTGTTAACAGTGAGTGTTTTCATCACAATGCTTTCAGCTTGTTAGAACATCAAACTGAAACTTTGCAGTAACTACAATTACAGTGATGATTACTGTAAATCCCATTCTTGTCTTTTATTTTTATCAGTCACTGAACAAAAGGATGACCACACAGTGAAATTAAACTGCTCCATGTCCACAAACAGAAAATGCAAACAATACACAGTGACATGGCTCTATGATGAAAACAAAGACCTGATGATGTCACAGTCTGCCTCCTCAGCCAGTGTGACCTTTACAACATCTGACTACATTTACACATCCGAGAAAGACGAGTCGTTGAAGTGCAGAGTGACATCACTCCATAAAAACGGGACGGAGTTTACCTTCACGATTCAATCTCCTGGTCATAAAATAGGTGAGATTATAATCATTTTTTTTTACAGTAACTTCATCCAGTTATGTGTGATGGATATTAGGATGATGTCATTCCCATTCATTTGCTGAGAGAGTGCCCTCAAAAGGAAAAACAGTAGCGCTGGTCAGTGCTCCTGTCATGAGTCAGTGTTGGATTATTTGACACGGTTACTTCATTTCAGCAATTTCCCCAAACAATCTCTTTACATTCGAGAGAGCTATGATGTTTTTCATGTTCTTCTCTTCTCCAGCATGGTGGGTGTTTGCTGTTGCAGCGCTGGGGTTACCAGCACTGATGACAGCTGTTATTGTAGCCATCAGATGGAAGCGAGCTAAAGGTGAGAGCTTTCACCAGGATACGCTGGAGAAATCTGAATGGACTTTAATTCTGACAACTTGAAATGATTTTTCTTTTTTTTTTAGGAAACAAAATACAGAAAAATGAAAATGCTGTGAGTTATTACACTTTCCTGTTCTTTTATTATTGGAAAATAATTGAGACATTAGTTGAGTTTATCATCTTCTATTAGAGCATCGAGTTTGTTAGTGCACTCATACCATGACCACTTACTGCTATTACTGTGTTATATTCTCATCATGAGGCTGGAAGATAAATGAATTTGTCAGATCACCCAGGGCTCCTCCATGAATTGCCACCTTATTGTGGTGGAGGGGTTTGTGTGTCCCAGTGATCCCAGGAGCTATGTTGTCTGGGGCTTGCCCCCTAGTAGGGTCTCTCATGGCAAATTGGTTCTGGGTGAGGGTCCAGACAAAGAGCGGTTCAGAAGACAGTTTACCATACCCAGGATAGGGTTACTGGGGCCCCACCATGGAGCCTGGCCTGAGGAGGGAGCAACCATTTTTGGAGTCGCTGGGTGTGGTGCTGGAAGGTGCTCCCTCTGGTGACTTCATCGTCTTGCTGGGGGACTTCAATGCTCACGTCGGTAATGACAGTGAGACCTGGAGGGGCCTGGGAGGAATGGCCTGCTTGATCTGAACCCGAATGGTGTTTTGTTATTGGACCTCTGTGCGAACCACAGTTTGTCCATAACTAACACCATGTTCGAACATAAGGATGTCCATAAGTGCACGTGGCACCAGGACACCCAAGGTCGACGATCGATTTTGTAATCGTATCATCAGATCTGCGGCCGTATGTTCTGGACTCGGGTGAAGAGAGAAGCCACCACCTGGTGGTGAGTTGGATCAGGTTGCGGGGGAAGATGCTGAACAGACCTGGTGCACCTAAACGTGTTGTAAGGGTGCGGTGGGAACGCCTGGCAGAAGCCCCACTCCGCAAGATCTTCAATTCCCCAAAACTCGGGTGTGGGTGGAGTTTGATGAGGCTATGGAAAAAGACTTTCGGATGGCATCAAAGCAATTCTGGCAAACCATCAGGCGACTCAGGAGGGGAAAGCGGTGCTCCACACACACGGTTTATAGTGCGGGTTGCACGCTGCTGACTTCAACTGAGGCTATAGTTAGACGGTGGAAGGAATACTTTGAGGACCTCATTAATCCCACTGACACGCCTTCTGTAGTGGAAGCAGAGTCTGGGGACAAAGGGGATGACTTGACCATCACCGGGGACGAAGTCACTGAAGTGGTTAAAATACTCTTTGGTGGCAGGGCCCCTAGGGTGGAAGAGATTCGCCCTGAGTTCCTGAAGGCTCTGAATGTTGTAAGGCTGTCTTGGTTGACACGCCTCTGCAACATCGCATGGAGATCTGGGGCAGTGCCACTAGATTGGCAGACCGATGGTGTCTTCTCAGCATCGAGAAGACACCATCTTCCCTTCTTAAAGATGGTGGTCCCCATCTTTAAGAAGAGAGACCGGAGGGTGTGCTCCAACTTTCGGGGGATCACACTGCTCAGCCTCCCCGGTTAGGTCTATGCCAGGGTGCTGGAAAGGAGTTTTCGTCCGTTAGTCGAACCTCAGATCCAGTAGGAACAATAATGTTTTCGTCCTGGTCGCGGAACGCTGGACCAACTCTTTATCCTCTCAAGGATATTCGAGTTTGCATGGGAGTTTGCCCAACCAGTCTACATGCGTTTTGTGGACTTGGAGAAGGCATTCGACCTTGTCACTCGGAGTATCCTGTGGGAGGTCCTTTGGGAGTACAGGGTGTCTGGCCCGTTGTTGAGAGCCATTCAGTCTCTGTGCAACCGTAGTGAGAGCTTGGTCCGTATAGCCGGTAATAAGTAGGACACGTTTCCTGTGGGTGTTGGACTCCATCAGGGCTGCCCTTTGTCACCGATCTTCTTCATAATTTTTATGGATAGAATTTCTAGGCATAGCCAGGTGGCGGAAGGCTTCTCCCTTGGTGGCCTCGGGGTCTCCTCTCTGCTTTTTGCGGATGGGGTCAACTGGTGGCCTCCAGCTTGCAGTGGAACGGTTCGCAGCCGAATGTGAAGCGGGTGGCATGAGAATCAGCACCTCTAAGTCTGAGGCCATGGTCCTAGTCCGAAAAAGGGTGGACTGCCCACTCCAGCTCAGGCATGAGTTTTTGCCCCAAGTGGAGGAGTTTAAGTATCTCGGGGTCTTGTTCACGAGTAATGTTAGAAGGGAACAGGAGATTGACAGAGAGCTTGGGAAACCTTCTGCAGTAATGCGGATGCTGTACCGGTCTGTCGTGGTAAAGAGGGAGCTGAGTGTAAAAGCGAAGCTGTCGATTTACCGGTCGATCTACGTTCCTACCCTCACCTATGGTCACGAGCTTTTGGTAGTGACCGAAAGAAAAAGATTATGAATACAAGCGGCGGAAATGAGTTTCTTTCGAAGGGTGGCTGGCCTCTCCCTTAGGGATAAGGTGAGGAGTGCGGCCATCCAGGAGGGGCTCAGAGTAGAGCTGCTGCTCCTCCACATCGAAAGGAGCCAGTTGAGGTGGCTCGAGCATCTGATTAGGATGCCTCCTGGCCGCCTCTTGGGGGAGGTGTTCCGGGCATGTCCCACTGGGAGGAGGCCACGGGGTAGAGATGCT
>VUQK01014931.1:3063-19025 GCA_015106715.1 Bujurquina vittata
CAGAATCACCCTTTAAAACTGGCAATTAGAATAACAAGAGATGGCTAGCTAATGTGGAAGCTTAGTTTACCCCCCCCTTTTAAACTGACCTAATTCAGCTCTGCAGCTATAAACTGCAGGGTTCGGGTAGCTATGTGGAGTTTTGTAACAGATTTTGGAAAGCCAGTTAACGCAAGCTTTCCTGTAAGACCAGTCTGTGAGCCCAGGCAATGACCTGGGGTGTGGCGTGAACGGCTCAGAGCAAAGACTTTGATATTTATCTACCGGTTTTAATTTATACCTATGAAACACTGATTTGCATGATAATTTTTCATCTATGAAGGTTAAATGACAACATCCTCGCAGTGAGACTGTAACGGGCTTCAGTCACACGGCAGCTGATGGAAGAAAACCACCTGTGTTAATGATTGGCTGCATTATCTATCCAAGTGGGCCCTTATCAGCTGGATGGTGTCATTCTTCTAAAAACCCAATATAAGCTGACTGATAAGGTCCGCACACATCAAAGTGCTCGGGTCTGCTGCAGTGTTTGCAGGTAGCAGTTAGTGTGTTTCCATTTCTTTCAAATGTGGATTAATTGTTTTGGAGACTTCAAAAAAAAACTATTTCCCACATGCAGTTATTAATTTTTATGCTTTTGGCAGAAATTATTATGAATCTGAATATGTTCTTTGGGTTTAAGTTTTTATTTTTTAAACTCATGATCAGTTTAAGCCACGTCACAGTTCTCTTTCTGTAATTAACTGGAGGAAAAGAAAGGCATGCTTCACATTAACAGTCGTTCCCTTTTCTAACTATTCAGTTTGTATACTTCATGGAAATGATTCAGCTTGCTGTTTAAAGTCATATTTGCATATTTCAGCTCTTTTAAAGGACGGCACATCTGCGCTCTGTGGACTCTTGTTTCCTAAAAGATTTGAGGACGTCTTGGCCTTAAATTTCAGTATTTAGTATGTTGCAAACAAAAACCGTTTAAACAGTGTCTGCTTTAAGGAATTGCTTCATTGATGAAGCCACAAAACTGGTTCTTTTCACCTGGACAGTTTATTTGTTACATTACAGGTTTGGTTCTGTCTTTAAAAGCGGGACAGTATGATGCAGGCAAATCTTAGATGTTTAAAACCTTAAAATAATGCTGCGGCGGTTGTTAATTAAAGCTTTTTTCCTACCGCAGAATGACTCGACTGTTTGCTGCTTGTTTGGTATGTGCGTTGTTATCAGAGTGAAACTGATGTTACAGCTGATAACGTTTGACAGCCGTGGAAAACCCGTCTGTGTGAGGCTTCGCTGTAACACCGCTTTTTATTTCATTTCTTTTCCCCATCGTGTCCATGCAGGTGAAGTGCTTTTTGAGGAACTGCAGACATGGTGAACATCCCAGAATACTATGCAGGAAAAAACGTGCTCGTCTCCGGAGCGACCGGCTTCATGGGCAAGGTACAGTGATGGTTTCATCAGCCAGTGCTGAACCAACAGTGTGAACTGTGGAGAAACAAACACACACACACACACACACACACACACACACACACACACACACACACACACACACACACACACACATCATTCTGAGTCACACTGATGATGCACACCTCAGTTTTTCTTAATAAGAGATTTAAGCCAACCAGCTGTGAGGTGGATCGTGACCATAAAATTACTTGATTTGGATCCTAAAAATAAAGGAAAAGCAAAGAAATCAAAGGTAAAGACTGAACATAAATACTTGTTGAAGGTGGAGGAATTACTCGACCCCATAATGCAGCAAACATCTCCCAACCTTCTCAAATTTGATCCCTCATTATCGTAGTATTTATGTGGTCTGTAATAATTTTTGCGTAATAGTTTTGAGTATATTTTGTAGTTTGTGCTGTGCGTGTGGTAAAGTACAGCCTAGTTATTGATATAATGCAGCGCCTTTTTGCTGACGCTCGGGCGTTTAGGGTCGTTTAGCGTTCGCTGACTTGCGGGTTTAAACAGTTAAAAATGAGTCCAATGTCACTTTTCAATGTAGGATTGTGTATAAATAAAGTATATTTGAGCTTATCCGAGCTATCATTAGATTGTCTGTTTTTAAAATGCATAAATCTATCGTTACCTTGTAGCCAAGTACCATCTGAAACCACATAAGTTCTTGATTTATTGTGATTAAACTTCATTTCTCGTGTACTGGGAGCAAAAGAGAGGCATTAAAGCACTGCAGCCGTGTGTCCGAGTCTCTTTTAGCAGAAGGATTCATTTCCTGTATCTCGCTCACTGAGTCCTTTTGCCTGTTTGATATTAAAGGTGCTGCTGGAGAAGCTGCTGAGGTCCTGTCCAGAAGTCCGATCGGTCTATGTGTTGGTGAGATCGAAAGCTGGTCAGAGCCCTCAGGCCCGCATCTCTGACATGATCAGCTGCAAGGTGAGGAGACGGGATGGTGTGATTTTCTGTGTGTAACTAGGACCGAGTAACACATTTTCTGCTACACACACCGTTGTGTTTAGCAATTACCTCGACTGGTCAGGAAAATTTGATAAAGTTTTTAACTTTTTTCATCTAAGAAAACGGCGCCGTCCGATATCACTCTTATTAAGTTCATCCTCGAGCGACCCGCAGCGCTGCTGTGGATACGGCACTCGTCCACTAGGATTTTATTCCAGATTCCTGCTTGCAGGATGTTACCAGTTACTCTTGTTGCTCTGGTTTGATCTTTCCCCCTCTGAGTCCATCACTTTGGTAACTGTAGCTTTCTTAGCCATAAATTTGTCCTCAGTGACTGATGGGGTTCAGTGTTCTCAGGAATCATTTAACATGTTTGGCGCTGTGACGAGCAGCAGCATGTTGGTGAAGCGGCATCTGATAAAAATTCCCTCCAACTGTGACGCTGCATCCTTGCAAAGGACTGACTGCACACACTTTGGGGGTTTAAACTTAATCACCACTAAAGTGATGTCACATTTGTCATTTAGGAAGAGGATAAGTTTCCCTGAGATGCGCCGTCATCACGTGTAAAGCTGACGGGGTCAAAAAAAGGAGATCTTATGAAGATCTTGCCTGTACTTGGTTTCCGGCCCCTCCATCCTCCATCTCATACTGACGTCAGTGTTTTCACCCTCAGCTGTTTGAAAAACTGCAAGAAGAGCAGCCGGGCTTTGCAGAGAAGATCATCGCGGTGAACTCCGACCTCACGCGGCCACAGCTGGATCTCAGCAAAGAGGACCAGAGCATCCTGGCTGAAAGCATTAACATTGTCTTCCACTGTGCTGCCACTGTCCGCTTTAGTGAGCCACTCAAGTGAGTAATTTTTCCTCTTTCGCGCTGTGCGGTTTTATTTTGGGGCTCCTGATTGTGGCTTTGCATGATTCACAGTTCAGAAGAAGTCCTTATTTATCTGCGGACCCGGGATCCTCCTCCATTCTTTGCCTGCCTTTATTTTTTTGCATGGATAACAGTCTTTTTTTTCCCCCCTCCTGGTTCTGTGTGCAGCTGGTTACAAGCTGCTATTTATACAAATGAATAATGAAGTAGGAGAGTGTTTGCTTGGCTTGGGTCTAGAAAAAACAGGCTGTTTTGTAGTACACAAAGACACACGACACCTGACACGACCTGCAAAGAGCACGCCTTTAGCCGCTTTGACATTTAACTCTTGCAGGCTTTAGAAGATGTTGGGTTAGATTTGCAGTAAATTATTTACATTTAAACAGGTAGAATTTGACGCTGCGTTTTTTGTTTTTTTTTCATCGGTTCTCTAAGTGCTAATATTTTGGGCAGTGTGCACGCAGGAAATGAGGAAATGGATCAGTGAAGTGTGCAGTTTGCATTGGCCTAGAAGCCAGGGTAACACATGCCATCAAAAAGGAACAAAGCATCCATGAGATGCAGCGACGCCTTACTTTACTGACACTTAATATCTTGTGTACTTATACCCTCTTTCACTCAGAGATGCAATGCAGCTGAACGTCCTGGCCACCCAGATGATGCTGGCACTGGCCCACAGGATGAAGCACCTGGAGGTCTTCATTCACATCTCCACAGCCTACTCCAACTGTGACCGAGAGCTCATTGAGGAAGTTGTCTACTCTCCCCCCGTAGACTACCGCAAACTCATCGATACTCTGGAGTAAGCCCATCTGGACGGTTTTCAAACAGCACTAAACAACAAACTGTTTTCACGTGTGCAGAAATCAGACCGGTCATTAGGAAACAGCAGCATGAGGTTTTTAATATGACCTTTTTCAGACTGTTAGAGGCATTAAAAGCAAGGAGGAAGTGCATTTCAAGATTAATGTCTGTGAAATAAAGCAGAGCACTTCAGCTTAGCTCTGGCTTTACAGTAAATGGCTCGAGCTAGATTAGTAAAGTCTGTGGAGATTAGTGCTATGATTCTGGGGGATTTCATGCACAGTTGCTGTTCAGGGAACATTTGTGTGTGCAACGAGACAGCATGCAGGCTCTGTTGTGTACAGTACACATTGATCTTGTGGATGGGCACACTTGCTCGAGGCTGTTGTGTAGTGCTTGAATAGTGATGGGTGAAACGACCTAATGGGCTGGAATATAATTTTTCTATTTGCATAAACTTTTATTATGTGTGGGGGGGGTTAGCACCGCTGCCTCTGGCCGGGGCCTTTCTGCGCGGAGTTTGCTCCCACAGACCAAAGACGTGCAGTTAGTGGTTAATTGGGCAATTTAGAATCGCCATAGGTGTGAATCGTGGTCTGCCTCTCTGTGCTAGCCATGCGACAGGCTGGCGACCTGTCCAGGATGCACCCTGCCTCTCACCCTATGACAGCTGAGCCCCCTCCCCCCCATGCAACCCTGAACTGGATAAGCAGAAGAAAATGGATGGTGTATGGGTGGGTGGAGCAGAGTGGCTTTGTTGGCGCACGCATTTCACACTTCAGGTTCCTCCTTTCACCCTGTTCCAACTATGTAATCATCACATTCATGCTGTTCATGTATTTCTTTGTTCTGTCCCAGTTTTTTAAAAAAAAAAGGTGGCACCATGTGTGGTTTAGATATGAGATGCTTTATAAACGGTAAGTTGACGTTGTTCACACATGAGGACTAAACTGCAGACAGAAAAAATGAAGCTGTGGGCGCTGATAACAGCACAATGAGAGGTAGCTCGGTCCATAAAAGGAACCCATGAACTTCTTTAGACATCAAACAGCAGTTATCTAAAATGGACAAATGAAGCTAGTCAGTGATATGACTCGAAGTCTTGGCCAATACTTTTATTTTTCCAGGAACTACAGTGATGGCGTTTTGTGTGTGAACAAGGCTCTCCTGGTGGTGTAGCGCACCTTCTTTGTCCTAATGCTCAGCAGCAGCAGTGCTACTGACAGATACAAAAACCTAGCTGGGATAATTGCTGTCTAAGCTGCAGGCCAGTATGAACAATGGCTCCCCCCCCCCCGCTCTACGACACTGTGATGAGACACAGGAGCACATTCAGTGCAAGACTCATCGCACCAAAATGCACCACAGAGCGCTGTGGTGATGCTGCTGTGACAATCGGAATTCCCCCCCGGGATCAATAAAATGTTCTGATTCTGTTGTAGAAAAACGGATGAGGTAATGGTGAAGGGAAAGTATTTGGGGGGGAAAGTCTAATTGGCTTTTGGAAAATCCCTGGCCTAAAAAATGGCTGCACTGCACCCCCACACAGGGACTAAAATGAGCAATGTGCCGTTTAACTGAAAGTTTTGATTGGTTTATTTCAGCGCTGACGGTGGGCGAATTAAAGGAGTAAATGAAGGAAATGCAGGACTGATCTTGTTTTTTCTCCGGGTGCAGCTGGATGGATGATGATCTGGTATCTGCACTGACTCCCAAGTTGATCGGAGACCACCCAAACACCTACACCTTCACCAAATCCCTGGCTGAGTCAATGGTGCAGCAGGAGGCTGGAGACCTCAACGTAGCCATTGTCCGACCCTCCATAGTCGGAGCCAGCTGGAAAGAACCCTTCGCAGTGAGTAATTCAGCCTGCTGGTGTTCTGCTGTTTTCATCAGTACTGCAGAACCTTAAAATGATAAAGAAAAAAGTCCTCGTCGTCGTCATCTCTGTGTGGAAAGCAGGATTGTGGGAATTCTCTTAAACATTAATCAGCAGTGTGATGGAGGCAGCTCTGAACGCCTGAAAGTTGTATTTCAGCTTTTGGACACAGAATTTTCCTGACAGCACATAAAACATGTGTTTTATAATATTTATATCACTTTTGGTGAGTAAACTCATCATTTTAACGTTAATTTTGCATCTTTCAGGGCTGGATCGATAACTTCAATGGACCCAGTGGCATATTCATTGCAGTAAGTACACAGAAAAACTGTAGGTGGGGTCTGGAAGCCAGAGCCTCTCTCTGTGCTGTAAATATGAACAATCATAAAAGGTGCTTTGAATATTGAGCTTAAAGGAACCATCTGATTGCTTTTCACTGTGTGGTTCTTATGCATTCATGCTGCCTCAGCAGAGCTGTGAAGTGCAGCATTAATGCAGCCTCCATTTGGACCTATTCTTCCAAACTGCACAGAAAACTGTCTGTCTGTTCTCATGGAAAACACCTGTGCTCTTAGCCTCACCTGGTTCTGTTATTGTGTGTGTGTGTGTGTGTGTGGAGGAGCTGCTTTTGTAACATCAGCTGCATTAATGCTTCTCCACCCCGCCCCCTCAGGCTGGGAAGGGGATCCTCCGTACAATGAGAGCGTCCAATGATGCTCTGGCTGACCTGGTTCCTGTAGATGTGGTCATCAACACTACGTTGGCTGCAGCTTGGTACTCTGGATCGCAGGTGCTTAGCAGGTGAGGCCACTTAATCAACCCTATTCACTCACACAGGTCACTTGGTCAATTTCTGTTTTTAAATGCATCCCAGGTCCTCTGACATCTTTCCTCTTTTACTACAGGCCTAAAAACATTCCTGTGTACAACTGCACAACCGGTGGGATCAATCCGTTTCACTGGGGAGAAGTCGGTAAGACTTTTTTTATTTTTCTTTTTTTTTGCTTAAAGACAGCATATGATAAAAATGGAAGCTTATGTGCCTTAATGATACCCTGACTGTAACCTGATCCATGGCCTGCCACACCTAAACCACAAGCTTTTGTGTACCTGTTCCTTATGGACACTGATTTAGTGCCGGAGAATTACTGAGTATCTGAGTTTGGAAGTTTGTTTTTAGACTTCATGGTGTGGAGGGAAACTTCGGCTCTGAATTATTTTATAATCACTGCACCCTAAAACTTTCATTTTGCTGTGCTGGCAGTTAAACACAATTCAAATAGTTTGAGTCACTCAGCTTCATTTAAAGTTGTACTGTGATGCTGTTGCCATCTTGCCAAATACTGTTACATACAGTACTGTGCAAAAGTCTTGAGCCAGCTCTTGTTTCTTTGTATTTTGCTTCCAAGGAGTTCATCGAGGGGATGAACCCGTGTTGTCGATACACAACATGGCAAAGAATCTTAAATATAAGCACTTTGTTACCAGCTGCCTGTCTCAAAACCATCCAATTGGTCCCAATTTCTTTAATCAAGTCCATAAAACATGCCAAAATAATAAAATAGCTCTGATGGAGCAATGAATCCAAATCCAGTACGCAGAGAGCAGTTCAGGAGAGAGCATCTGCGACCATCTGTTTAAACACCCTGGATGGGCTGCATTTCAGCAAGTGGTGTCAAACTTCATTGAATTATGAATGCAGAAAAGTATGGTCAGATGCACCATGTGGAAAGAGTTTGATTGGCGACGGCTAAATTAAAGAGCTTTGAGTGTCCTTCAGGAAGCCTGGAGAACTTTTCCTGAAGACTGCTTAAAGAAAGCTGCTTCAGAGAGTTCAGAAGAATAAAGGAGGTCGCGTCAAATACCGACTTTCAAGCTCATTAGAATTTTATTCAGGCATGTTTGCACATGCATGGATATCACTGCAGCAGTTTCCTGGCAAAATATAAAGAAATGAGACTTTTGCACAGCACCGTATAGAAGGAAAACATGAAGAGCACATTTTTAAGCTCCAGTGGGAGTTTCACAGAGTCAAATTCAACACCGAGTCTCAAGTCTGTAGTTCCATTTTTGGGTCATTTAGGTGCCGGGTTTAGCACAGTAGTGTAATATTTGGGTTGGCTTCAGTAAATTTAATTCAGCTTATCAGAATGTAAAAGTGTTTGTTTTCTTTAACGGTGCCAGCCACGATAGAAACCTGTAAAACGCCGGGACCTCGTGGGTCTCCACTCGGAGGCGTATTTGTGCCTCAGTTTTTCCACGTTGAACATTCGCTCACATTGATTTTGATAGTTTTGGCACTTTTCTGTCTGAGAGGCCTTTTAAATTGAGGCCATTATTATTCCTCGTATTGAGGTGTCGACTGTTGTTCTCTCACTGGGCTGTTCAAAAGCTGCAGTGAAACACCAAGGAGGAATCAGCAGTACTGAATGATGGATCCAGGTTGTTTTGGCGCCATGTGTAGTTGCATTTCCAGGGAGGTGCACGTCAGGTTACATCATCGTGGG
This sequence comes from Bujurquina vittata, assembly GCA_015106715.1. Taxonomy (NCBI): domain Eukaryota; kingdom Metazoa; phylum Chordata; class Actinopteri; order Cichliformes; family Cichlidae; genus Bujurquina; species Bujurquina vittata. The sequence goes on from VUQK01014931.1 coordinate 11,554, forward strand.
GCTTCAGAGGGGTCTGTGGTTACAATGTACCTGCGGTGTAGATTAAACACAAAGCATAAATCCTCTATCGCGCCAGCTTTGTTACATCAGGTGATTATTATTTTGAGCCTTTATCCAACTTTTTCTGGTTCCAGTATTACAGATACGTTGATTTTTTTATATCTGCAGTTTAATTTTCCCGCAGTGCCGCACCTTTCCATAGAGCCAAAACGGTGTAACAGGAAACTTAAAGCTGCTCATTGATGCCTTGTGTTGAACAACCTTCTGTTTCTTAGAGTACCATGTAATATCCACATTCAAGAGGAACCCCCTTGAGCAGGCCTTCCGCCGGCCCAATGTTAATCTCACATCCAATCACCTAATCAATCAGTACTGGATCGCCGTGAGCCACAAAGCTCCGGCCTTCCTCTATGATCTGTACCTCAGGCTGATTGGACGAGAACCCAGGTAACCTCGTCACTGCCGACTCGGGTGTGCCGTGCCGCTGCTGTTCTAACCGAACCCCCAAACACACACGCACACGCACACCCTCACATTTCTGCTGGCTGTCACCCTTTTATTGAAGTAGCCTAATTTCACAGCTGCAGTGCTCGTGTGTTTAAAGATGCTTGTGTGCAGTTTTGCAGATGAAGAATGCAGAACCCAGCTGCTCTCCTGAGCACGCTGGGTTCTGCACTCTTCACAGCTCGCTACTTCTAATGTTAGCATTTTCAGCTGGATTTCCAAAACCTCAGCACTGAGGTCACTTCAGTCCAGCTCATAAGTGGACTGTGGTGGACTGAGATTGCTGATTCCTTTAGGAACTGAAACCAGGAGTTGTCCCCCTTTTTTTTTTAATTTTTATTTTTTTTTAAAAGCCCTCTGTTAGCTACTCTGTAGTGTCAAAGGTGAGACTGGGTCCAGTGTCCTGTTGTGCTCCCAACGACTGAGTAAGAGACAGCAAGCAGTTACACTGGGCCTGCGTCTCGCCTTCATCAACTGAATGCACATTCCTTTTCGTCTCGTCCTCTGTGTTTCCTGCTTGTTCGGTCATGTGTGTATTTCTCTCCTACAGAGTACTGTATAAACATGTCCTTCAAGACCAATCCCTTAGAGCAGGCTTTCAGAAGGCCCAATGTCAATCTGCGCTCCAACCCCTTTACTAATCAGTACTGGACCACTGTCAGCCACACGCTACCAGCCCTGCTCTATGATGGCTTTCTCAGGCTGACGGGTCGCAAGCCCCGGTAAGGTTGCAACTGCCCCTCCACCCTCTCCTCCTGTCTGCCAGTCTGCCCCCCACCTCTCCCAACTCCCCCCACACTGCAGTCCTCCCTTAATGTGTGTTTTTCTGGGATGGTGGCAACAAGGGCAGAAGGAGCAATGTGTAGTGTCTGTACTTACCCTCAGCTGTTAATGGAGGCAGAATCCGAGCATGCCTTTTTTTTTTGTTTTTGTGAACGAGCCATGCTGTGAACGTGACATCCATTATTCCTGGTCTTCACCCAATCATGAAAATCCTGAGGCATCACGGGACGACTTGGCCAATCCGGAAAGTCGTGTTCAGTTGGACGTCTTGCGTCCCGCTGAAAACTCCTAACTGCATGCAGACTGATTGCTACTGAATTCTCGAGTGGTCTGTGTGCTAAAGCCACGTTTACTTCAGACAGTATAAGCACCTTTTTAAAAGTTTAAAAGCAGCAGTGCTTTTTCTAATAGAAAATATTCATTGGTCAATTTTTACTGTGTTCAGCTGTCTGAAATAATTATTGATGGCTAAGTGGGTAATTTTACATTGGAGGGGTTTAATCTGCACCGAACTGGCTTTGTTACCAGCTACAGGTAATGTTGATCGCCGCTTCTCTGCATGTTTGTCGCATCTTTGAATCATTTGTCTTTGCAGAAGGAATCCGAGTCATCCCAATCTGCCCTCATGAGTGGAACCATTTAAATATTTCTGTACTGTATTACAGGCCTCTCATTATATCGAGGCATTTCTGTTAATATTCCAAACTGACTGGAAGAGCAAAAAAGTGCCATTTGGAGACTCGGATCCCTTTTTTAAAAGGCTAGCAACATCGGCTGCTTATTTGCACACTGACATCACCTTTTAATTATTCCTACTAAGAAATTTGGTTCCCTCCGTCCGCACTAACACAGAAATGAAGCGTACTAACTGGATTCACCTGTGCTACCAGGAGGACAATGTCACCTCCACAGTGAGTTTATTATCGGAGAACATTCAGTTCATTTTGTGTATTTAGGGTAAAATATTGACCTGGGCTGAATTTGGGCCATGGCTTCACCTGAGAGGGGAGCTCTGTGTCCTCCTGTTCACGGATTAAATCCAGTTAGTCTTTTGCTGATTTGTATCGTGGCCGCCTTGACTTGTAGTGCTGTGAAAAAGCTCGATGACGCTGAAACACAAGTATATTATGACCTTATTGAACTTGTAAAGTTTTAGATTAGCCAAAAAGAGTGAAATGCTTACCTGGTTCTGACCGGGGGGAACTTGGCAACAATGTTAGTTATAAATACTAATTCATTAAATCAGCCACAGCATTGAGTCCATTTACGTAATAGGTGCAGATTTCCTTATTGCAGTTCTGAGTAATCTGGTCGGAGAGAAAAATCTTCTTTGGTTTCTGGCAGCAGCTCCTTTTTTACGTGAGTTTTAACTTCTTCTGTCAGTGGATTTAATGTTGTGGCTGATTCCAACATGCTCGTAGCACTGCACAGGTCAAAAGGTCACCTTTTTGGAACCAAAATCTGCCCAATCAAATCAGTGAAATTGTGATCCGAAGTATCAAATTAATTTAATATGATTGTAAACTCAGTCTGCTCTCGCTATTTGTCTTTATAGTCCAATATTTCTTTAGATTGTCTAACCTCTGCCCCTGCTCCAAAACACTTTGGCTTCTCCTTTCTCTCTCCCCTCTTCATCCTCCTCATCTCCGGCCCTACTCTGCAAACACCATTTATCCACGCCACTGCTGTCTTTTCCTCACACTGCCCCCTCCGCTACACGCTGTTTACCACAGGATGATGAAGACGATCACTCGCCTCCACAAAGCCATGATGGTGCTGGAGTATTTCACCAGTCACTCCTGGGTGTGGAACACGGACAACGTGGCCATGCTGTTGGCCCAGATGAGCCCCGAGGATAAGAAGGTAGGGCGGATTGCTGTGAATAAACTCGCGTGTAATCGTCAGTCTGCACACTGCTTCATTCACGCTGTGGCGGAGTGTGTTAATGTCTGACAGCAGGGCGCGAGTCATTCGCTCGCTGCTGACGTCAGTTTGTAGAGAACGGGAACATTGTTCTGCATGCGGGAATCTGGATCTCTGGTGGGCTCAGCTATGTGACGCTGGTGTCTTATCCTTTCAGAAAATAATCAAGTGCGCTCGATTACAGTAAATAACTTTTACTGAATCTTGCAGTGCATTTGTCTCACCTAAGGCTGCTCGGGGGGGGATTCAAGGGCTTGAATTTCATTCCTGAAGCAGAGACGATGTTTTCAAGTCTCCCAGCAGTTGACCACACCAGTGCCTCTGTTTATTCATTCCTAGAAGGCACCGCTGGGTCCAAAATGCAGCCTTTCCTCTGTGAAAGCGTCCTGATTTTAAATGTCCATTAATTCAAAATCAGGAAAAGTTTGTCATCATCTCGAATAACAGCTGCTACGGTTGAAGCACACTGAGGGTGTTAACTGTTTCTCTTGCTGTAGATATTTAACTTTGACGTGCGTCAGCTGCACTGGGCCGAATACATGGAAAATTACTGCATGGGCACCAAAAAGTACGTCCTCAACGAAGAGCTGTCGGGGCTGCCGGCCGCACGCAAACACCTCAACAAGTAAGAAATCCGTGGACTCAAATCTACGATCCCTCCCACACCGGCAGGAACAAGCAGCATTGAGCGCGATGAGCTCTGGCAGCTTGTCTTTCCTGTTCACCACACAGAAGATGCATCGTTATCATTATTATTATTATTGTTTTAGTATTTCAGCCTTCCATCCTGCCAAACTGTTATTCAGGCCAATTAGATACAGTTGATGAAAGTTTCACCATGTCTGTTTTTTCCAGGCTGAGGAACATCCGCTACACCTTCAACACCATCCTGGTGGTGCTTATCTGGCGCGTCTTCATCGCCCGATCCCAGATGGCCAGGAACATCTGGTACTTTGTGGTGAGCCTCTGCTTCAAATTCCTCTCCTACTTCAAAGCTTCCTCGACCATGAGATAATGAGCCGCGGACGTGGCGGCGGGTTGTGAGGCAGAGCGCTAAAGAAATGAAGAAAACGCTGGCTGTGGATGGTGAAAGGTGCCTGAACTCAAAGAAACAGCTGTTGCTGGTCTGTTTTCCCCGACGCCAACAATGCGAACACAGATGGAGCGGCCTGACCAACCTGGAGTCCCCGGCGGTCTGTTGCCTGTCGGGATCTCCGGCATTTCATAAAAACTCAGTGCATGGATTTATTGCACCGTTCAGCTCAGATTAACCACACTTGGACTAGTTGGAAAAGCTTTGTAGCCTCAGTCTGCTCATTCCCAGCATGTCCTCACCCGAGAGCGACCTCCTCTAAACCTGCTCCATCTCCCGTCTCTCTGCTCGCCTTCACAACAAAGCTATGCACTGGATGACGCTGTGCTGCAAAATTCCTCAGCTGGTTTTGAGTCGGTCCAGGCTTCAGTCGTGTCAGTTTTCTATGTGTTAAGTTGGAAGTGGACGTTGTATTTCTGTCCTCTTTGATTTTGCTGTTTTTTTTTTTTTTTCTTCATCTGACGGCAGCGTTTAGTAGATACCTAACTGGTTGGTTTGACATTTTTAGAAAGGCTCATTCAGGGACAGGCTGACCATAGCTTAATCTCCATCATGTCCTCCTAACCCCGAGAGCAAAACCATTACAGCAACATATTCACATTCGCTGTGATGGCGTGCTGTAAAAGGAAGTGTAAATGTGGGATGGGTTATCTTATACTGATTTATATCACCACCCCCACCCCCACCACCCCGCCAGCAATGATGCACTCCTGCATTTTTCCCAGTGGCTTGCTCCCTAATTACAACCAAGCACAATGTAGATTGTACTGCAGTGGCTTTACCCAGTGCCTACAAACGGACGGTTCTCGCATCAGCAGAATTCAGAATTATAATTTTTTTTTTTTTAAATCATGTCTGAAAATCATAAAGCTACATATTTGCCAAAATGCATCTCAGCAAACGTACTCATAGTTGTGTGGATGGTGTTTGGAAATGAAACACTGTTCCAGTTCCACACGGTTCTTTTTAGTACACTACTTTTCAGGTAGCACTAACTGTAGCTTGCCATCCTTCTGTGTGCGTGTGTGTGTGTGTGTGCGTGCGTGCATGTGAAAGTGACTTTATGGCACATACTGTATTCTGTTGATGCCATTTATAGCCTCTTGGACCATTCATTTCCATGTCATGTCTCAAATTAATGTAACTGAGGCTTATCTGCACTTAGTTATATTTGTCTCCCCCCTCCCCCCCATGAGCTTTAATGAAGCCGGGTGTGACTGCGTGCCGTGTTTGTTTCAGTCTTAGGCCGTAGAGATTTAAAGCGTTTGCATATTTGTCCCGGAGTCATTGAAGTGTGATTTCATTCCCGCAGCGCGTGTCTTTTTGCAGTTATTGTATGAAGAGTGGAAGACTCAAAACCTGAATCGTGCCTGAAGTTTTGTCAAGATAACGATGTGAAAAGAGAGCACTCAGATCTGTTTTCTAATTCTTTTCTGTATAGCTCTATTTGGGTAGACAACATATAACAAAATGTATTTTTATGCTCATAACATTGTGACTAGTTTACTGATAGAGCTAAAACCAACGTCGGCTGCTGCACAATAGAAACGATAAACCTGCACATGTAAACTTAAATGCAGTCGATGCACAGCTGGATTTGGCTGTGACAGGCTGCTCGTCATTAAACTGGATATACGTGCACATTTTCTCCATCCCTGAATGTAACGGACTTCACTGCAACTTTGGAAAATAATTGCAGACAATTTTAATAATAAGCAATGTTTGTTGAAAGGTCATGTGATAAATTCCTGCCCAGCTCCATTTCCTTGTGAGGGTGTGAAGTCTCTGAATGTGAATGGCTGTTATGTTCTTTGTGTGTGTGTGTGTGTTGGGAGGGGCTAATTCAGAGTTTTCTCACTTCTGAGGTCTACCAGTGGATTGTTCAAATAGGCCCATTGCACACGAGCAAACACCCCCATGTCCCCAAATGATGCATCACTGAAATAATTTTAAACCTCAAACATTTTGAACATTTAAGAAGTGCTTTCAGTAGGAGTTTGGGGAGCTGGTTAATGTGGCTTTGTCTAAATATTAAAAAAATCTAACCACTCCTAAAGCTAGAATAGAATAGAATAGAATGCCTTTATTGTCACTATATAGGATGTACAATGAGATTGGAGGGCCACTCCTGATCGGTGCCATAAAAAAGAAAGTCAGACTTCCTAAAAACAAAATATAATCTAAGAAAATACACAGAAAATAAAAGTGCATTAAAATATACACAGAGACAATGCTGAAATATGCAAACCCTGACTGTGACAGATGTGTGGCCGAGGAATCGCATCATAGGACCAAATGTGTACGTTTGCATTTAATATGTCACAAGAAAATGAAACTGGTTGATTGCATAGAATAGCCGCTCCGTTTCCAGGAAGTAGAGTTCAAACTAAATATTGGGACTTGAGTGGTATCCACAGACTGTAGATAGAAGATGTAGCCACAGTGACGACGTCCTCTGATTTTGCCTTTGAAACAGGATGTGACCATATTTGGACGAAAGGGTCGAGCTGGGGAGATGACGCTGCCGCCGCTCATAATGGCTAGCTAATTTAGCAAAGTGCCAAAGGTCAAATGTGATGCTAATTTTTGGCTAGATTAAAACGAAATAACTCTTCTGAACACACGTTAGTTTTAATAGGTGTTATTTAGAAACTCATCCCCAGACATTCGAAGGTGGAAATTTGCTATATAGTAATTTATTTTTTTTGGGGGGGGGTTCTGCTGTAAATTTTGGATTTTGACATGAGCCTGCCTCAAGTGGCCATTTGAGGAAATGCTGTTATCTGTATTTCCACAGTGGGTTCATCTTTCATCCGTGGAATTTGCTGCTTTAATGTGGGTCACACCAGAGCATTAACAGCCAACATCTCCTCCGTGAAATTGAACATAAAAAGTTGCAGTCAGCCCTGCTGCTTGCAGGAAAATGGATTTAAATGTTTTCAGTGTTTTTAAGTAAGGGTCTTATTTTTGAGACTCGTTCTGATTTGGGACTTAAAGTGGTTCGTTTGACATGTCCTAAGATTCGGTGGTCTGCTGATGACGGGGCACATGTTTGGGGTGCAGGATACAGTTTTCATCATTCAGACTGATTTACAGTGTGTATGTTTGGGTTCTCGAGGGGGGGTCCTGTGTAATCGCTCCTCGAGAACCCAAACATACACACTGAAAA
>VUQK01014932.1:11734-22751 GCA_015106715.1 Bujurquina vittata
GATGGGTTGTGTGGGGGGGGTGGGGGAAGGAGGGTGAAGTTTACACATTCTTCCTTTCACAAGCAACAAACATGCACGTTTAACGAAATGTGGAAGAAAATAGATGCACGATTTCTTTATGAAATAATAAATTGATCTATTTATTGTATGGAAAATCAACCTCTAAACAGAGCATACGTTTACTTTGCTCCCTTCATCCTGCCCTTACAAATAAAATCTTTCCATAAACCCACAAAGTGACAGAGCTGCATGGCAACACTGCAACCACAAACAGCCATTCAACATTCTCAATCTCCAACCGTCAGAAAGTGCTAGATCTGCGCCTGACTTTTCAGCTTCATTTCATGATGTACTCTTCTCCTCATATCATCCACCCCAGGCTGCCAGTGTGGGCTTCTTTATTGAAATGGATGGCGGTGTTTGCTCAGGGCTGGGTGGGACCATCTGTTTTGTGGACTTGAATGGTTATTCCCAGCCACTGTTGACTTATAGCTGGCTGCCTGGTAATTAGCTGGGTAATGGGCTACTGTGAGTGACCAGGGTGCAATAACAGCCACACACTGTGGTATGTCAAACACAGGGGTTCTCATAGAGCAGCGATGTGACAGACACTGCTTCAGGAAGCCACTACAGGGGGCACAGGGTCTCTGTGAGGAATCCAGTGAGCTCAGCTATATTGTAAATTACCTTGAGAAAAATTACAAAAATGATGCTGTGAGATATAAACAGTAATTTTTGTCTGTCATGAAATACAAGAGCTCTGTGATGTAGTGAGCTTCACTTAATTAGTTGGGCTGACTGAGAGACGAGAGAGGCACCAAATTATCCAAAATATAGACACAAGTGCGATGATTCCTTTGGGAAGAATCATGTGCAGTATAATTTTGATTAACTATTTTCTGTTGAGTACCAAAATCCATTAACAACTTGGCAAGTGTGCCAAGTCCAACAAAGCTTGTTTGGCGCTTCTTTCCATAAATCAAAAACACTCTTGGCAACCAGAATGGTCTTAGCCTGCTATTATTTGTGAATGGCTCCGTAATTGTGATGCATTTGTCTCCATCGAGCTTAGAGCAGGACCAGCTGCATGGTTTACTTTTTAATCTTGCTGAAAACCGAGATTTTTTTTCTCCTTTTTTTGCCACTAATCAATAGCTTTAAACATGACCTGTTTTGTGCCTCAAAATTCCATTATTTAATATTTCCCACAGAATAGTTGTTCTCGCACTAAGGAGAAGCACTACTGTTTTCTTTTCTAATACCCTGAAATGCCAAAAGAATAGGCACACCACTAACTCTCTGCACCCCGAACAGTATTTCAGATTACATTTGTGGAAGAAAACAATCATGCTCAACTAAAATGTGAAGTATGGCAGGGTTATTGTGTTGCAAATCTGAATAATATGAACATATTATGAATCGTCCCCTTGTATGGATTAAATTCAATTAATTGTCTACACTTGAATGTTGAAATGTATTTATCTATTTAGGAAACGCTCGTGATAGTGGCAGATTCAGAGGCCATAATGTGGCTGCAAAATGAGGACTCTATCAGCCTTTGCTTTCACGCTGCCTCCAGGAAAATGAGCCAATGAATACACACATTTTTTTCATTCTGCTCTCACCTCCACCCTAATAGAAATCCCTGTTGTAAAAACTATTTGTGCAAAGCATTGCTCAAGCTGAGTAATTACGCTATATAAAATTATGACAACTTCAGTGAACATGCTTTTAGCATCCAAAGTGGTGTTCTGTGCTGTGCTGGTGGCTCTTTGGAAAATAGAAAGAGATCCAGTCTTTGTTACAGTAGATCTGAGCCTCAATAAGCCCTTTTTGGTTGAGTTTTAAATCAGTGCCATTTTTAATTTACAGACAAATATGCTAGCAACTGTTGCTGCAAACATTCACGTGTCACCTTTCTATGAGGAGAAATTGTTTCTTGTTATATCCAATGTAATGACTAGCTGCAATAGTATTCCAAAAAGCACAGCTGACATTGTTTGCACGGATATTGTGTTCAGCTGGCATGATGTCTCTTTCCTGTAATTGTTTTCCCCCTTTTTGCACATTCTGTGCACCTTTTTAAGAGGCTGCAAATTATTGAACAAATATATAACTTGACGTTTTTCAAGCAGGGTGGAGGCGTGGACACAAGCACGGAGCACAGTGGTACAGTTAGAACAAAAGTTTATTGAAACAAAAAAGGCAAAGCCTTCTCAGAGGCAATAAACTGATGGCAGGCGGGCTATCACTCGGGCGGTGACTTCTCTTCATGGCTCCAGCGCTGTGGGATCTCTGGCAAAGATGATGACGGGGAGTGAGCGCACAGTGACAACAAAGCTGCACACACGGAAACTTGAAACTTGCCAATCTTGAGAGTACCGTAAAGGCTGCTTCAGTCTCTTTATATAGTTGGGAATCCATCACTTCAATGGCAAAGAGGCGTGTAAACAGATGCAGGAATTCACATGCTGATTAACAGGGCGGAGGCCCTCTGAAAAGTAAAGTGAGCCTTTCCAAACACACCCCAGAGCTGCTTGCTTCATCCCTCCATCATTGTCAGCCCACTTAACATAAAAGATGGACTTGGCCACCGTGATGTCACATTTGTTTATGTGCTTTTTGGACTTTTTAAACGACTGTAAGTGACTTATAATCTGTGAAACATGGGTATGCATAGGTACAATAACACAGATTCCTAAAGATTGTTGAAAAACAAGTTATTCCTTTATTTTATATATATAAGCCCTTCATAAATCATGCTGACTGTGCTCTATTTACCAATATAAGACGTTACACATAAAAACACACAGAAACATCAGAATCACTTTGTGGCACACCGGCAGCTGCTGAAAGTAATTCATAAAGTAACTTGCAATCTAACTTAGTTGCTTCTAAAATTAAGTAATCAGTAAAGTAACTAAGTTACTTTTTAAAGCATCAGTAATCAGACTACTTTTTGAAGGTAACTATACCACCACTGGTTAACAGCAGTTTCCTCAGAGCGTTTTATCTTGCAAAGACTCAACAATAGAGACACCCAAGGATCTCCTATGAGCAAACAATAGGTGATGGCAGGCATCTGCCTCGGCTTGTTGGGGGTCTGAGGAGGCAAGAGAAAAAAAGAGAGAACAAGACGAAGACCAAAGTGATGATTTGCAACAGTGGTATGCAAATGAGACGTTAGTGTAAACAAGTGAGTATAGAAGACCTGCTCAGTGCATTGTGGGTATGCAGCCTGAGCCTACAGCAGCATAACTAAGGGATGTGGTTCGATATACTTTATTAGCATCTGATCCAGTCCTGATTATAAGCTTTATAAAAACATGGATTTAAAAGCTGAATCTTACAACTAGAGAGGCTGTCTGTCTGCCTCACTTACTGTACGTTTCCCTTACAGTAAGTGGGGGTGGGGGTGGGGGGGGCAGGCTTTTTGTAATCCATCCAACCAATGATGTATCACACTATTAACTAGAACTGTCAACCTACCTCTAGACCAGGGGTGGGCAAATGTAGCAATTCTCAGGTCCTCAACATCAGTCACAATTAGGATTTGATCTGATTTGGGCAATTCTGTACCGATCTTCGGCAGGCCGGAATTAAAAGAACAATGGGCCGGGTGTGGCCCCCGGGCCTTAGTTTGCCCACCCCTGCTCTAGGGCGACATCTTTAAAAAACTTCAGTATCTAATGGTGAAAAGTGCTCAGCTGTTACCAACATCCCAACAGAGAAACACTGCTAACATGGTTAAAGAAGCAGACCACTGGGTGCTCATCCCCTGACTGAGGCAGGTAAAGCCATCACAGTCCATTACTTCCTTCCATGAAACGTGTTATCAGTTGAATACCAGGTTATTATTATATTAAGCCAGCACTGCATAATTGCCTACGTTTGGCTTTTCCATGTATGTACACAACCTCTCATTTGTGGTTAAATGCAGCCGCCACAAGCAGCCTGTAAGCCTGGTACTAATATCTAATTGGTTTACTGCGGGTTTCTGGTCACAATAATTGACCCCACACCAAGTCTCTCACACAAAGCTGGGACTTCTGGCTTCATTAGCTCCCCCTTTGAAGCACAGAGAGGACAACTTTCCCGACCCCGAGAGAATTGGCTGTTTGATTCATACAAATTGATGTTTGGCTCGCTGTCTGTTTCATGGCCCTCCCTAGCTCATGGCACTTTGATCATTTTTCAAAGGAATAGGCTGCACACAGACACGAGTCAAAGCTTTTACACAGCCTCTGGGATTCAGTAAAGGATGGAACACTCAGAGGAGGCAGCCGCCATTTAAAGCCAATGACTCCACCTGTTCAATGCTGCTGTATCGTACTTAAGAGAGAGCAGATGCTTGCTCTACACTCCAACAGAGTCTCACTCAAATCTTCTGACTGAGCCTGAACCCACACAGAGGGACAAACACACTGCAGCGCTGACACGCATGCCATGCATTCTGACCATGAGGCTGCACCTTATATTTACATCAATGGAACGATTCAATGGATGGGTAATTCATCGTATATGTATAGGGAACATTTCTTACAATATAACCATTAGACAAACTGAATGATTGTTTTTCACTTATTTCAGGGTGTGTGAGTACTTTGTGATGTCATTGTGAGGTGTGGTCACAACTGCATCTAAACACTGTGTGCCTTTCCTCTATAACACAGAGGCCTAGTTATGTAAAATTCCCCTTTTCATAGTTTTTAGACATAATTATGAATCCCCAGTTTGTCTGTTTAGTCCAGTTTATTTAATACACCCTCAACAGTCTCCTCGAGGCACTTTACATACTAAGGTAAATGATCCACTATGATCCCCTTGGCAACAGTGTGGCGCACAAACTGTCTTTTAACAGGGAAAAAAATCAGAATGAGGGTTAGGGAGGGGCCGCCACCTGCTGCATCCAGTTGGGAGATGAGGAGAAAGAGATGCACAGAGAGACCAAGAACCACAAGTGGTGCTGGGCACAGCAAACCCCGCCCCCTGCAGACATTTTAGCTGATTTGAATATTGTGCATCTCACAAACGTGTCACTCTCAAAACATTGAATCACCGAGATAAAACCTATTGCCCTTGCCCATAATCTTCCTTGAGCCAAGGTTGCTGAGATTGGAACTCATCCAAGATAGACGGATGGATGGATATAGTGCGTGCATTTTGAATGATAAAATAATTACATGACAGATTACAAGAGAGGGCAAATAAAAATGAATGACATACAGTAGCTTAATAGTGTCTGTTTGGCTGTGTCTTTGATGGGTGTGTTCTTGAAGAACAAAACCTTAAACACGCTTCTAAAGAGAGAAGAGGCCTTACAAAGCTTTTATTCCGTTTTCTTCTGGCCAACTCCCACATTCTGGACTTTTACCATATATAGTTATGGAGTGAGGAAACGGAAGAGCACAGGCCCAGCTCTAGTTAAGGCCCGAAGTGGCAGGCCAAGAAAACCCTCAGATAGGCAGAGGCCAAGCATGGTGAGAACATCATAGTCGACCCACAGAGCAGCTCCAAAGACCTCCAACATCATCCTGCTGCAGATGGTGTCCCTGTGCATCGTTCAGCTATTCAGCGCACAAGGAGAGGCTGTATGGGAGGGTGATGCAGAAGAAGCCTTTTCTGCACACACGCCACAAACAGAGTCTGTGAGGTCTGCTGAAGCACTTTTGGACAAGGCAGCTTCATTTAGGAATAAGGTGGATAAGGTGAGTTATTTGGACATAACGAGGGGCGGTATGCATGGTGGAACAAGAACACAGCATTCCAAGACAAACACTTGCTGCCCACAGTAACATTTGGTGGCGGTTCCATCAGGAGGGGCTGTGTGGCCAGTGCAGGTACTGGGGCTCTGTTAAGGTTGAGGCTCGCATGGATTCCAGACAATATCAGCGGATTCTTGAGAACAATGTTCAAGAATCAGTGACAAAGTTGAAGTTGCCCCGGGGCACTGCTCCAAATCTAGTAAGGCATTCATGCAGAGGAACAAGCCCAACGTTCTGGAATGGCCATCTCAGTCCCCAGACCTGAATATGATTGAAAATCTGTGGTAGGATTTAAAGCAGGCTGTCCATGCTTGAAAACCATCAAACCTGGCTGAACTGGAGATGTTTTGGAAAGAAGAATGGCCAAAATACCTTCACCCAGAATCCAGACTCTGATTGGAAGCTATAGGAAGCATTTAGAGGCTGTTATTTCTCACTTCCCAAATATCTTTGTCTACTATAATGGCTGATCAACCAATGATTTATAAAAGAAAATCATGAAAATCATCAGGGTTGCCCAAACCTTTGCATACAGTACCACTGTCCTGTAACTCAGCACTCCACCTTCTCATCTAAATATGGCCACGCTGGAGACAAACAAAAAGACTGCAGCGGCCAAATCCCAAACATCAATGCTTCATCTATTACCTCCGCCTGTGCTTCAACAACAGGCAGCATATCATCTTACAGTGTGCTGCAGCACAAAAACACTGCAGGACACGGAAGGAAGTTCCTCATTAACGTGCATGAGCATGTGACACTTTGTGTCTGCTCTGCTGATAGTTTCACTCCATGGTACATTTTACAGAAATAAACACCGGCTTGTTTAGCATGTTCCTTTTATGAATAATAAACTTCACACCTCATCAGCTTTGTGGTTTGTTTTTTTTGTTGTTGTTGTTTTTTTTAAATGAGGAGGTGAAATTAGCTAATATTTCTGGCAGCACACACAACAAAGTAATCACATTCTGAGTTTGTTTACTGACACTTTCATCTGCCTGGTGGCACAACATTGTGTTTCTCATCAAGGGAGACACACAGTGACACAAATAGCAGTTGATGGACTACACTTGGAGGATTAAGACTAGAAAAGACATAAAACAGGCCAGACTTCACGGATGAACAGCAGTCCTGGAATGAGGGAAGTCTAACTTTTAGGAGGTTTGAACTAATCTGTCAGTCCAGCTTTAGGAGGCTCTCCCACATAATTCTGCACACATATCTTCCACCCGCATGGTTGTCTTCAGCCTGCTCTCATGGTAAAATGTGAAATATACACACAAATATTAAATATAGACCTTTCAGTTTTTGTAAATGGCAAATGGTGACATGTTTTGTGGGCAGAGCTGAAGTGATGGCAGACAATTACAGTTCTGCAGTAACAAATCCTAATACTTTGTGGAGAAATACAAAAGAAACTACACAATCCTTTTCTCCTCTACGTGGGCACTCAAACACTTTATACACACATCGAAGCCTTTTTTCCTAACAGTCACACCCCCTCTCTGATGAACACATTGGGAGAAACTCGGGACTTGGTATCTTGCCCAAGGATACTTTGGCATGTAGACTGGAACAGCCAGGGATCGAACCACCAACCATCTGACTAGTAGACGACTGTGCTTCCTCCTGAGCCACAGGCACCCTGACACCCTGACAGTGGGTACTGGTTTTAGCCACTGTGTCTCTGTGAGACAGAAGGCGAACAGATGGAACCTGCCTGTGTGCTTCCCACCATGAAGCACGGAGGAGGAGCTGTGAGGGTGTTCGGCTGGCCTTGTTTCCATTTCTTTTCCTTTTTTCCCCAGAATGCAAGGCAACATTTAACACATGATCCCGTGTGGTTTGAACTTAGGGGGAAATTTTCAGGACAGCTGTTTGACCAAGTGCTAGAGTGCTCCATCAGATTTCCAGACCTTCAAAGTCACTGAAACAAACGATGGAGGAGGTGGAGTACAGCTGGAATTACATGCAGCCACATAGTGCTCAGCGTATACGGGAACTTCAGGCTGACCACCTCATGGCGCTGTCAGAGAGAATGAAGTATGAAAAGCTGCTGAGATGAAAATACATCTTTAGAACATGTTTTCATCAACCGGCGAGCCAAAAACGTTTCCTTACGGCAAGTCAAAAATGTTCTATATAAAGTAAAAGTGTATAACCTAAACATAACCATAAGCGTATGATATGAATCTATTTTACAGCATTATTTATTATTGTTCTCCTAAACTATGACATGAAAGCAGATGTGACTGCAGTGTTGAGCATGCGAACTGTTAATCTTCAAAGTAAATTAGCATCAGCAGCTAAATGAAGTGTGAGACAAATCTGAATATTAATGAAACGTGGTGGGAAAATGTACATCTCTGTTTTCATTTATTTTACTGTGCAGTACATGTATTTCACTTTCTACCACTGTGGATATACTTGTATTTAAGAAAAATAAACAAAATCTCACAGTCTGATTTTCCAAGTATTCATATTTGCATTTACTGTCCGTTTCTAAAAAGCCTGTAAAGATGTGTCTGCAGAGAGGCTGCTGGTCATTTGGGGGCGCTCTCCTCCAAACACAACCACGTGTCCTTTAGCACATTACAGCCAGAACAGCCGTGAATGCTTAATGTGCTAACAAAGACAATGACACTCAGAGGGTGCTGGCCATTAATCCACTTACACTTTTTGCCATGTGCATTTCCACGATTACAAGGGCGGGTCGAATTCTATTAACCATGAGATTTGGGGGGGGTATTTGCCTGAAGACAGGCATGCAGATGGTGGGTACCATTCTTTCCATGGGCTCAAAGGACGCTCGCTTTCATTTAGAAGGAAACTGAGTGGGACTGCTGCCTATAAGACTACTGCAGCATGCTGTTACATAAAGCCTTTTCAGGAGAAGCAGCTTGAGATGCTTGAGATGAGTGTTGTAGTTCTCCACTTGATGCTACAGTCCATGATGAAGAGACAGATATTAAAGGTTCTGGTGGAGGAAGGAATCCCCACCCTGTGAGTGGGTTAGCCACTGAGCTGTCCTGAATGGAGATACTCAGTGCAAATAGTAAATGGTTATTTCAGTCAGAAAAACTCAAACGGAAACAACAGAAAATATTCATGTCAAATATATATATATATATATATATATATGTATATATATATATATTTGGAAAGCTGCAGAGAGCTTGCACTTTTTACCCCATTTAATGCTGTTTTATACAACTTCTCTCTTCCCTGAATCTCTGTAACAGAATTGGGGAGGGCAAAGGTAATTAACATGAAAGTAAATCAGTACAACTAGATACTGGCGGAGGGTCTCTGAGGCCAAAGGTGTACTTAATTTTTCCACGGAGAACTATTACTTCTATCAATTTCTTTTCAAATTATGAAAGAAGCTAAAGTTACCTTTATTGTAGACACCGATTCAGGGAGGATGAAGCAGTCAATCCTGACCTGCCCCTTATTCTTCTCACCCAAACTCAACCCATGTCTATAAATGTATAAACTGTACAACTATAAATAATCCATTTATGTTCAGGATTTTTCAAATCCTTCCTAAAACAGCACTGAGGTGCCCATTGCTTCTGTCCGAATTGATATTTCATCTTATTATTTGTGTTTTTGTGACATCTCAGAGCTGGTCCAGCCTTTTCTCTTCTTGGCCCCCGGACCCCCTTTTAACTTTACAAGACAACAAATACAAGCTGTGTTTATCAAGCCTGTTGTGAAGTACACAAGCAGTGGACAAAAACATTTTCCCCGGTGACTTTCCCGTGCTTTTGCGCTAATTTTGGGATAAATGCAAAATTGGGAGAATCAACATCCACAGCAGGGGAGCTACTGTGAAGGAGGAGTATGAACTAACAGCAGCTGATGAGGGTGTAAGTGCAAATGAAAGCTGTATATTTCTTCTCATGATTATACATCTTTGCATTGCCACATCAAGTTTGCCGCTTCTCGTCTGTGTTTACAATATGAGTAATTTGTTCTGGCAACAAAACCCGCATGACACTAGAAGGTGTCCCTCCACCACAGCATGATCAAGAATGAAAAAGGAAATTAGACTGTGACTTTGAAAGATGCTGACTCGAGAGAGCTTAATCAGAGGGAGAGTAGTGGAAGATGTATTTAGTTTCCCTTGTCTTACAGCGTAGTTAAGTTCTGGGGAAATGACTTCATAGGCAGTATAGAGAATGAGAAAAGTTATTCTCATGTAGACATGGTTGCATCACCATTGTTTTAATCTTTCGCACAGTGGAGGCTCCTGTATGGGGACCTGGCCTTATCTGCTATTAAAACACAATTTAAAAAGCTGCTGAGTGTGGGAAATTCAGAACCGGACCACCTTGTTCCATTGTGACAATGTGCTTGGTCTCATTTCCCACAGAAATAACAGCCGCTGAGATAATCGTCCAGTTTGAGAGGCCAGCAAATCTCCATTTGAAGGTTGGAGTGTCACAGTCTGCAGAGTACGCAGGCTGTGATGGTGTGCGGGACAAAAAGACCCAAATGCAAGGGCTCAAAAACAGGCAAGGTAACTTAAAATACACCTCTATTGGGTGGATACGTAGTCCATAAGGCAGAGATGAGACACTGAAGCAACAGGCAGGGAAACATGGAGATGACAGGTCAGACAGAGTGGAGACAACTGGAGAGATCAAACACACCTGAACTAAATCAAGGTAATAAGATAGGAAGCAAAAAAGCACAAGGGACACCTGACTATCAAAATAAAACAGGAAATGACTAACAAATACTGATTATGGAGAACTTAACATGAGAGGGAGAACAAAGGAAACCAAACTGTAGCCAAGACTAAAAACATAATCTCTGGGAACAAGCATTTGTGCCCCACTGGACCTTTGGACTTTTACCAACTTTTTTTTTTTACACTTTCAATTTACTAATTTTGCTTTGGTTGGGGCACTTTGTGAGGTTTAGAAAAATATTAAGATTTGGTTAAAATAGCCTTGTTCCTAACAGTAACCCTGCCTGTTAAAAATGGTAAATCAGGAGTGACAGATCCCACTGACACCATAGATGTGTACATCAGGGCGCAGATGCAGAGGGAGACTGTGTGTAAATGAGCTTTGGCAAACCTGCCTAAGTTCATGTTCCAGGATTGAGAGCAGGCTGAAATTGCATGCAAGAACTTTTGAATGAGTTCAATTCCATCCTGGGATTGTTTACTCTTTCTGGTTTCGATGAGATGGTACCTGTTCATGCCAGGGGCGGGGCTGCTGGGGGGGGGGGGGGGCTGG
>VUQK01014937.1:43169-57091 GCA_015106715.1 Bujurquina vittata
CTCACTTATGCAGCTCATAAGTCTTTGCTGTAGCATTTGTTTGATTTATATCCATTCTTTAGTGCTTTGAAGTCACCCCTTAAGTCTAAAAATGAGACATGCTGTTCCCCACTGGCCCATTTATTACAGGCATAATCAGAATGTAGCTCCACTGTCTCTGGAGGACTGACCCTTTGCCTACACATACAAATGAAAAAGACCTTTACGCACGCTCCTGTTCATTTGTAGGAAAAATTATTTGAGCTTCACAATTTTTCTTCTCATTCTTCATGGAAATCTTTCTCCATCTCCGGATACGGGTCCAAGCATCTGTGCTCGGGTGATTTTTGTTATAGGTCTCAGCACTTTGTAGCCTCCAAAAATGAAGCTATTAAAAGTTTATATGAATTACTATAAATTTTAAAGTTATAGAATGATTATATTAGATGCTGATTTTTTTTCATCAGTTTTTAAAATATATTTTAAGCAGGAATATAGTAAAGCACAAGCCCTCATCAAGATCTTGAAATCAATAAATAAAACTAGTGAATGTCTCCGTTTGTCATCCACCGGCCAAACAAGCAAACCAAATAAGCTGTTTCACTGCAGAGTGCAGTATGAATGAAATGCGGTTAAAAGTGTGACTGTGTGCTTCTACCTCAATGTTTCTTTGTTTCCTGTGGCACCGCAGCATGTTATATGATTAATGAAGGCCAAAAATGTCTCTGCAGAATTACATTATAATACCTCATGGTGTACACACAGTAGATCTCAGTAATGATATTGTCAGCACACTGGCCTGTCCTTGACAGTTGATGTCATTAGACAAGTTGAGGATAGAAAAAAATGGTGTAGCTTAAAAAAGGAAGTGTGTGAGATCAGATTAGAAGATAGACAGAATATCTTGTTTAAGAGGTAAGTCTGTAAGAAAAGAGGACAGATAAGTGCAGCTTGGGGTTGATATAGAGACACACACTCTGATGGAAGAGGGCTGCATTGTTCCCTATCTGAGAAGAGCTTTAAAATTTAAACCATGTCTCATAAATCAAGGCAGTTTATGTGGTTTGTCTTTTTTTGGAAAAGAAAATATGACAGTGATAAGAAAAGAAATAAAATCACACCACAATCTTTACATGCTAACACTCTGAATCGTATGACATCAGAAATGCACATTAGAAAGATGTCCCCATTTTGATACAGATGTGTCCTATTTCTCATTCCCAAAATCTCAGCTCAATAGAGGCTACCATTCCAAAAAAAAGGCTCCTGTACCCATCCTCTTAATACTCTGTCTGCCCAACATTAGACTGTGGAATAAATCTGTAGCATTGCATTTCATGAAAGTGAGTGCATGAACTGAGTAATGTTGGATTGTTGTTTTTTTTTTCTTAAATTATAAAATGTGTGCAAAAATTGCCTAAATTAGAAGGCATTCAAATGGCAGATGGTCCTATTTGAACTTTCACAGTTCCAAAAGCATCCTCTGTACAAGTAGCCCAGCAGAATAAATTCAAAGGTTGTGATTTGTTCTTTAAATTTTGTGTTAAGTATTTTTCACAATTTTGTAACAAAATTTAGAAAACTCTGATTAATGTAGTGAATCCATGTCCCAGATTCAGTGAACCATTACACTCCGGTAAAGTATTGAACAGTTTTTGACTATAGTGTGGCACAGAAGTGGAGCTGGGTTCCTTTTGATACTATCCTTGTGTACTAGTCTTACGCAGGTGTATTGTGTGATCAGCTATATGTATACTGAACTATAAAGTGGCGCTTAATGTAGCTGTAATGTAGCAACCACAGAAGGAAATGGTTCATGCTTGGGAAGAAAATCAATTTAAAAGATCCTATATGAACCATGCAAATTACTAAAGTATCCATACCTCTATTAATATCTCTATAATACTGTTTTAAAGATAACTTTGTGCTGATCAAAGAATAATGTACATTCCATACCTCAGATGTCACAAATCCCAATAACTTGTTTATAGCTATCTTTATCCATAATGCCGAAATAGCCACTGACAAACTGCTGGAGCGGCACACAGATAAGACTCCGTTAGGATTTATGTAGGCATTCAGTTTGCCAAGTTTATTTATATGAGTATGAGTTTGAACATCAAAAAAGTGCAAAATACAAAAATTATTCTGCCTTGATGCTGGAGATATTAACAATATTGTTCTTAATTGTGTTGCATTTTTTTTTCCTTTTTTGCCATCTATCTCAGTTCTTCATTCAAATAAACCTTCCCTCTCTTGCTTAAATTCTTAGTTCACTTATATAAGTCTATAAGAATGTCCATGAATTCTATGTACAGTATCTTTTAGCTATGAATACGCCTTCTAAGAGCTTTTTTGTTTTCTCAGTTGTTCTCATAATTAACTAGCGTAATTAGATGTTTGTCTTTTTGCTCAGCTGAAACAGTCTTACATAATTACTTCTAAATCGTTTAACTGCATGTCAGCTTTTTACTTTTTTTTTTAAATAATTTTTTTCACACCAGTTTGCAGTTATAGCTGCCTTTTCATGCAACAGCAGAGTAAAATGTGACTACCAGTAGGCATAAAAACATATCCTTTTCATAACCATTTCATATTGAAGTGACATAAAGAAAACTCTTTCAAAGCAGACACTTTGAAAAGGTATAGCAGAAGGAGCAGATGCACATTGTTTAATGATGTGTGCATTTGAAGAGGGGTGGGGGGCTGCTGCAGTGATAACAGTTTATGCACTTAGCAGGATGTTCACCACTACCCTGTTATGAATAACTGCAAAATTAGCACGCTCACTGGCTTGTCAGTATTGGTCAGAAAGATCTTATGTCGCCACCGTTGCAGAAGCAGCTGCATTGTGACAAATAGCGTCCTTGTGGGGAATTCAGAATCTAACTGAGGTCTTTGCTTGAGAGCTCATCCATCATTCTGCCTGTTGAAGTCAGTGGCAATCCCTTTGTTTGCTTTGACTGTGTTAAGGTTGAGTGTCCACTCGCTGTGATGTGAAGCATGAACAGTGTCGGTGTTGTAGCGCAAATATGCATTGCCCGACCTGTATTCAACCATGGCAAACTGCATGACGCAGCAATGTCTTTTTTATTCTCACCTGCATACTCTAGTTTATAGTGTAAGTAATCATTGGGGATTTTTTTCCCCCCATTGAAAGGCAGCATATGGGCATATAATAATGCTATGCTAAGCTGAATTGCACTTCACTGCATAGCAATGTGTCTTTTTCACTTTAGTTCTCAAATTATAACCAGTGGTAATAATATTTATGTCAGGACCACTTTAGTCAAAATATTATTTCATCTGCATCAATTTATGTTTGGCAGTATGGTGCTATTCTGGGACCTTTCAGCACTTCTAGCAGGAGCACTTATTAGGTCAGAAATAGCATTAATATTATAAATATAGAAAAGACACAAAAGTGGGGTTGCAAAGCAGCTTGTAAACACATCTGTATGTGAGATATGCAGCTTAAAAAGCGTGCTACATATTAAAATGCATAGAATGATATCGGTCGAGCCCTCAGCTGGTGTGTGCTCAGACTGAGGTCTGTTGATCTGATTGGATGACTGAGCCTAAGCCTGCTAGGCTTGCTTAGGCTTATTTAGATAATTTACTGTTTTCTTGATTAGATGAGAAATGCTTGGATTTACAAACTGTCATACAGTTGTAAAAAAACAATGTTGACAACTTCCCAGAGCTCAGGTCGAGATAGTTAAAGTTTGTTTTGTCTATTCAGTTCAAACTTCAACCATTTTTTAGTAAAAAAGCGGCTAAAAAGGAGATTATATTTATATGAATGCCGAAACACTGACCTTTTGGCAATTTTAATTAAAAAAAACAAAACAAACTCTATTAATGGGCTTTATGCTACACTACAGCCAATAAGCTGTCTAGAAGTCGAATTGTTCAAGTTTGTATTTCACTTGTTAAACTAGTTCATGCCCATGCTTCAGTATTCTTTGTGATTTTTCATTCATATCATGTACAACTTCAAGTTTTGTGGATATACAGAAGATGTTACTGTCATGATATCACGTTATAAGTATATTAATTATTCATACTTATAATCATATAAAAGTTGTATGTGCATGTACAAATGGCTCATTTTAGCCCATTTATAGGTGCCATTTATAGCCCATTTATGTCATAATTTCTTATGTAGATAAGAATTTTCAGGGGTCTAAAATTTTTTTTTGCTTGTCTCCTGATTTTGTAGGCGGAGTTTGCAGGCAAACAGAGATTTCATGCATTCTAGTGTCAATAAAAAAAAAAAAAAGATCTGAATCCAGACTCAACATCTCTCGTCTATCTGTCCAGATCACATGACAAAAGGCCATACTAATTTGCATTACCTACGCTTAATGAACCTCTACTTTGTGCATTTGTCACTGTAACAACATAATTGATTTATATGTTTCCTAGTTCAGCTTTTGATTGGCTCTTTGGTGGCACGAGCGGGATGACTGCTATATTTGCCATCAACAAATTCTCCTGTTTAGGATTGTTTGATTGCGATCTCTCTCTAGGTTTCCTTATATATATTGTCCATTGATAACAGCTGGAAATCTTAATTTCCAAATCCTGTAGAATCCCTCCAAAACAGAGTGAGTATGAAAAAATGACTTTGGGGTCTGTTGTTGCAGTGACCCCAGATAATAGAGCACTGTGATGGCATTACATAGATTTGACATTCTTGCGCTTGACTCCAGTGTGGCTTTAGAGGGAATCCTGAAGGCTTAACAGGCTTATCCCACCTTGTTATCCCTCATTGTCCTCTTCTCTACAGCATCCTCATGCTTCAGCTAAACTCTGCAGGCCTGTGGTCAGGAAATGTGAGTCCATACATCTGCTCTTATAGGTCTTATAGGTCATTGGTCTGGAAATCACAAGGATTCATTAAACAGTTTGGGGTTGTCTGCTTTGGAGATATATTATTCTGTTCTCTACTTTTCTTTAAATTGTAGTTTTCCTTGTCAAATACTGAAAAAACCCAAACTCCTGAACCATAAAACAACATGGATTTTTTTTTTTAAATGCTCTTGGGGAAATCTGTGCAGAGTCTTTATGTTATTTAAGAACCCTGCAAATACTCTGCTTTTGCAATGTGTTTATGTTGATACTCTTGAGAAGCAAGTTAGGTTGACATGGAAGGCATGAATTATGCCTGTGACAGCGTAAGTCACCATTAATGCATTTAATTGCATTGGTGTTTAAACTTCAGAGGCAAGATGGCATGTCTGAAAATTTACTATGAATGAAATTGTTTAGGTTAATGAGTATTTATACTATAAACAAATGCGACCTTTTAGAGGTTAATTATGTACTTCGGGGATTGGATTTATGCATTAGTCAACTGGAAAAACCAGAGAGAAACCTTTTGTGGGGAGGAAATGCTTATAAGCTGTTGATGTTTATTTCTATACTATCACTTTATGCTCATTTCTGCTTATCCTTCTTCATGCTCTACAAAACACAATTGCTTGCAGAGGCATGCCAAGAGAGGACAACAGGTTGCCACATTTACCCACATTTGAGATAAATGAACAGAATTCACAAAAACTTGTTATTAAATTTTCTAAATTGTAACTCAAGGCAATTAAATCATAGAAGTAAACCTAGTTTGACTGTAATATAGACATGTTCAGAATGTTGGACCTTTTTGCTAGGGGAACAATGAGAACTGATTGTGCTGGAGTTTAATGCAGGGCATGTAAGACACAGCAGGTACATTCACCACTCTGTCACTTTGCAGGATGAGCTTTGACTTCCTCTGAAGTCTCTCTGAGGACCCAATTAGATACTGAGAGGCAGAGACTTGTGATCTCCTCTATAGTGATACCAGAATAAAGTAGTAGAGGCTGACACAGGTGACCAAGCTGAACTTTACCCGCTGTGATGTGATGGTCTTTTAAATAGCAGACCGCGGGCCCAGCTCCTTACTGAGGTCACTGTGCAAGTACATGTTGTTCAGGAAACTAACTAGAAAAAAATTCACAGCCCAGGAGTATTAGAGGATTGGGCTACCGGGGGGAGGGTTCCCCCCTGGGAATTGGACGACTGCTTGCAAACTGTGGTAATATCAAAAACTTCTGATAGCGAACCGTTGAAATTCTCAGCCCAGTGCGACAGTTCCTCACCCCGGCACAGCGCCCGCTGATCAACCGTTGTCTAGAACCTTGGTTTCTGTTATTGATGTAATTTGCAGATAGTTTACGGTGTTAAATTTTGTATGGATTGCATAAATGCGGAGATTTTTTATTACTATTTTGGATGTTACATTTATTTAAGTACAATTTTGAATGGGGATGAGCTAATCTATTGGCTGATATTGAACTTGTAGATTGCTGTTGGGCTGCTGTCAAATAAGATTACATTTACACTTACATTTAGTTGCTGTTGGTTATCTGCTATGCGACAAATTTGAACTGACTAAATTGTCAGCGAGAAATGAATTCATCTGAAAGCCTTCAAAAGTTATTTTTCATAACGATCTCTTTGTTTCTTTCTCCCAAAGAGGGGGAAGAATAAGAAAGCAAAGCACTCAAACAAGAAAATGTTGATTCATTTACTACATTTACTCATGTTTAAACTAGGGCCGGGACTTTAACACGTTCATTTCGATTAATTAATTTGTTGATAATTTGTTTGCGATTAATTTGCGATTAATTAATTACTGACCCTGTAATTAACTCGATTAAAATTTTTAATCGAGTCCCGGCTCTAGTTTAAACAGAACATGAAACTCCGATTTCTTAAGTATAAAAGTAAGAAAAAATTTAGGAATAGTTGGAATGCTACTGTGCATGCAACTCCAGTGAAACAACTAGTAGCTCAGTGAAAGTAAATGCTGACAACTGATGTGGCTCCAGTTTAGGAAACTGGTCTCATGATTTTCTATTTCTATGCTTTTCTTAAGCATTTATTTCTTATATTGTTCAAACTTTCGGAATAAAATTGCATAACTTAGGAGGAACCTTAATATTCACGTGTATGTATTCAGCTGTTCTGTTGCTATCTGATGACAGCCTGCCATGCCAAAGGGCTCCTGTAATCCCCAAGCCCATCATAGCCCCCAGCATGAAACTAAACTCCTTCATTTGTACCCCTGCCTGCTCTGAAATGTGTGTTCTCAGGAGACAAGCATTTCAGTTTGATACAATTCCGTCTTACTCCACCTTTTCTTTAAATGTTTTTTTGTTACTGATAAAGCAGTGAATTCACACCTCTGCAAATAAGAAAAGCATGTCAAAGCTAGCTCAGTTCCCTTTTACTGTGGGGAAAAGTGTCAGCTCAAGGTCCTGATGATTATAGTTTGTGCAACTTACACAAAGTCAAAAATTTATCATGATAAAATAAACATAATGTAATGTAAAAGTATCAACAAAAAAAGACCAACTCACTAAATTGCAACCATATACACAGTACCAACTGTTAGTGCACAGTGCACTATGGTAGTGGTGACTGATGTGATGTGAAATGTATGTATGATGTATCGTGCTGTGAAAAAAAAATTATTTTAAGAAACTTCAAAATGCCTTTTCTTTTTATCAGGGATTGTCTGCCTCTTTTTCTCACAAAAAATAAACAGTTTTCTAATGAAGATTTTCAAGAAACGAAAAAAACAAAACCCTGTAAAATATATACTGTAACTTGTATAATAACCAGTTCTAAAAGGAAGATGCACAATCAATCAATTCTAGACCGGCAAAGGTAGCTTAATGATTAGCATAGTTTTGGCTGAGATATGTGGTTGTTATGTAGACAGTGAGGTCCAAGGAAGTTACTGATGTAAAAGTTTTCATTCTTTGAGTTGCACATTAGTTTCCACATTTAGAAACAAAATCACTTTGTCTTACATTGTTTGTATATTTTGGAATTCTTTTGTAATCTTTCAGATCCTCACATAATGCAATAACATTGTAATTGATCAAAGTGCTCACATCGAATCAGAAGAGTTGAAAAAGATTCATTTTAATCTGCTGGAATCATTTCAATTCAGTTAAGTTTTGTTTCTTTAATGCACCATTTCCGAATAGCAGTCATTGCAGGGTTCTTTATACTGTAGCATAAACACCAAACAAGAACACCAACAATCAGACCAACCCCTGTGGGGACTGTGGGGAGGACAAACTCCCTTCCAACAGGAAAAGGCTTGTGGCAGGAGCAGGCTTAGGGAGTGGCAGACATCTGCCACAGTCGTTCGGCGTTTAAGGGGAGGACAACAAAGAGGCGTTCAGAGAAAAAACACAAACATTGGGGATATGGCCTGTAAATCCATGTCGAGTTAAAAAGAGGCTGGAGGGGGAAGAGAGCTCATGCATGCACCTTTTGCTCAGTGTGTTTTTAAAAAAAAATATTAATATTTTATTGTTTAATTCTTCTGTCATCATAGTTTGGTCACGATTTTGTTAACTGAATATTTTGCAGTTTTCATTTTTTCCTTAGTGTTTCAGTTTTGAGTATTTACTTTCTATTATGGTGTTTGTGGTTGCCCTCAGTGTGCTCGCCTCCCTGCAGTTTCTATAAGTTTTGTCACTTCCTGTTTTATTTTGTCAGTTTGTGTGTATTGTGTTCAGTTTTCCTTCCCCTTGTCGTTCTCACCTGGCTGTCTCCACTCTTCCCTCGTTATCGTTTGTGTATATATTGTCTGTGTCTTGTTCAGTTTTTTGTTGCGTCATTGTCAGTGGTTTCTTCTCGTTGTGTGTCTCCTTGCGCTGTATGTTCCTAGTTTCCTCGTTAGAGTTTTTCTGACGCCTGTCCAGCCCAGTGTAGCTGCAGTGAATTATTTCCACTGTGATTCTGCAATAAAGCTACGTATAAGTTCCTGTCCTGCATTGGGGTCCAATTCCTGGCTTCCACACAGCATTTCCTGACACTAGTAATACAACCAAGGAATGGTTCAGGGTTACCTGATCAAACACTAACTATAAGTTCAATCTAAACTGGTAGATGGCACCACTGGAGAGAAGCCTGATAGCTGAAGACGCTGCAGGAACCCCGAGTAAGCCTGCAGTCTGAGAGCAAAGTGCTCTATTGGGATAATATGGTATTATGATGTCCTTATGATATGCTAGGGTCTGATCATTCAGGATGGAGAATTATTTTAAATTCAGTTCTGGACTTAACAGGGAAGGGTTAGGGACAGGGAACAGCAGGGAAACAATGAAGAGTCTCTTTTAGTACTCTTGCTGTGGCATTATGGATCAGGGCATTTAAGGGATCTTTTAGGATAAGCTTATAAAAATGACAGAACTCCAGCTTAGAAGTAACAAATATCTTGACTATTTTTTGAGACAGGATGTTGATAACCTTTTCAATAGATGACAATAGGTGAAAATTATTTAATGTGCATTAAAGGAAATATTTTGGTCAAAAATGTCTCCAAGGTTCCTCACAGTAGCAGAGGCAAAGGCAATTCTATCCAGAATAATAGATGGCATTATGTTGGGTGGCTGGGAAAGTGTGGTTTTTCATTTATTTGCTGAAGCAACTCCTCAAAAATCTATTAATTTTGGACTCAGTTCCTTTTTTTGTCAAAAGGGTCTGAGCAAGCAGATACATGATCTCTCGTGTGAGAGTGGAGAGCACGTGTCCTCTGTCACCTTCCTAAAAGCTTGCTGAAAGCCATGAATTACTGCACTCTGGTGTGTTGTAATAAGCCAGTGTTGGCCAAGATAAACATAGAGACACTCAATAGGAACATTATCCCAATACACCATATAATGATGCAGATAGTGGAAGGAATTAATTAGTGTTGGGCTAATTAAATAGTACAATGCAACAGCACTGTTTTAGTCATAATAATCGAAAATGAATGTGACCACTTCTTAAATGGTTTTCTTTTTCTTTTACATTTCCAAAATTGTTCTTGTGCACCTTTCCTCAAAACTGTCAGATTTGTTTTATCTCAGAGCATCTAATGCTAAACCTAAACGGGGTTGAGCTCAGAAACAGGGACAAGGACAGCCTTTGTAAGCAGTAATACGAATGGACGGACTGTAACAACATAAGCCATGACTACAGTGTTCTGAGCTACATAAGGACAGAAGTCAGTGTGTTGACACGTCAGACTGAAAAAGCTGAAGAGCCTCAGCGTCAGTGGATAGGCTGACTTTCATCTGGAGCGACAGAGAGAGCGAGAGAAGGGAAGAAGAGAGAAGGAAGAAAGAGGAAAATAATTGGTGGCTAAAGAGGGCTCAGCTTCTCCTGAGTCAGTGTATTGTCAAGAGAGAAAAAAAATCTCTTCATCAGTGAAAAAGGAGACTGTGTTTGGGCCAGAGGAGTGTTCGAAACAAACAAGATTTATGCGCCAAAAAGCGCTACAGGTGCATGGATGCATTAAGTATAGCTGCGTGAATTAGATGAATATTACCTGTATGCCTGAAAAGTGAAACTAACGCTAAAGTGCCTTAAACATAACTTCAGTTTAATGGCCAACAGGTGGCGACTCCTTTAGTTGCTAAACAAAGTGTATTTGTACCAGCGTCTATCAGAAAATGTCCCTACTTCTCACCTAATATATAGCTGCAGTATACATACCTATGGTCTCATAACTGGATTTAAGTCTTACTTAAAACTGCATGATGTTTATTTTGTAAATTATAGTCGCATTCAGTGTTAAATAGATGGCTACCTTGTGAAGGACTAGTTGTTACCAAATCAGCATGCAGTGTCACCTGGCTCACGATGTCTGGTTTCTGCAAACCACAATGCTCAAATCGAGGCTTCAAAACAGGCGTCTGCAAGCCAGTGGATGGCGTCACTGTGGCCATGTCCATCTTTTATGTGCAACATGTGGCAGCAGGGCTATAAAATCAGGAAAATGTGTTACTTTTAGACAATAATAAATGTCTCGATTTAGATTTTCCATCTACATCAAAATACCCGTATGCATTAGAGAGCCACACATTTTGTTTTTATTTCATTTATGCAAGCATAGATATGAATGTATGTAATGTTTGCTGAACTGTGCCCACCACTACGTGTAAATGCTAAATGCTAGTCAAAAGACTTAGTGATGTTAGGTACACAACATTTATTTTAGGATTGTTATTATAATCTAAGATTTACTACAATAAAATACGTGCAGTCAGTGTTATTTGTAAATAGTAGGGTTGTGACAATACTAGAATTTCAAGCTTGATGCTGTTACCCAAGAAAATACTCGATACTTTAAACCATTTTCAATACCACACGGGAAAAATGACAAAATTAAGAGTCTTTTTAAAAAAAAAAAAAGGATTAGAACAGTGCATTCATGCATATGCATTCAGCTACAACTTATTGCAACAACTTATTTCCTGGGCTTCTAGTGACTTGGCACCGCAGTTTCATTGCTGCTCGAATAGTTCTGTCTGGTTGCTAGTAGACATTTCTTTGCTTCAGTCTGGGACTTTGAGAAACAAACACTCGTTAGACACAAATAATTGTGTTATCCTGGTAAATGGTAATTAACACGGTCAATTAACATTACATGCAGGCTGGACTGATAATTTTAGCTGCCTACCTCCCACATTAATGTTAATGTTTTTTGAGTTATTTTTTTTATTAGCCAAAGCCTCTAGCCACTGTCTTAATGATAACATAACAGAGGGCTAATGTGGGTAACTGCTAATAGTTAAATGGCTAATGTTAATGTGTGCGCCAGTCAGATTAATGTTGATGATAACTGCTGTTCATATGCCTGTCTGCAGCACTGCTGTGGGAAGTTGTGTTTCAGGTGGAGGAAGCAGAAAAGGCATTGTTGATACCAGTACTGTTGCAAATTTACTGAAGCTTGTTTCTGCCACTGGAAAAAGAACAAAAACAAAACAAAATATTTTTATCCGTGAGTCAGTTTTTGGGTTATCTCAAAATTTCAGCTCAAAATGTCTCAAACCCTAAATATAACCCTAAATTGGTGTTAGTAAGTCAAAATTTCGAGATAAGTAACCTGACATTTTTGATAATAGCTCAAAAATTTTGAACTGCAGACATTTTTTCCCACTGGCAGAAACAAACTTCCATACAAGTTAGTATCCAGCTATCAATTTTTTTAAAGACCCTACTTGGTGCATATGATGCTTATAGTACCTGCAGTACTGAAAAAAGTACCATTGCATTTTTAGAAATTAGGTATCAAATGTTTGTTTCTGCTGACATCCCAAGCAAATGATGGATGTTGTTTGCTGTTGCTTTATTAAGGTTGCATAATTTGAACCAGCAGCACAAACCAACTCTTGCTTCTTGGGCCGATCCTTCACTTTTTTTAAATGACCAAACCAACAAACAGTAAAGCCGGACCAAAAGCAAACTGTAAAATCCTCATTAGAGTTTATGAATGAGTGAATGTCTAAACGAACATCTCTTTTAATACCATGTGCACGTCTCTGTGTGGCTGCAGAGTTAAGTGCCCACTGGGTTCTGTTCCAGACAGATGAGGCATGTATCATCCTGCTGTGCTGTTTGCACCCTGTGAAAAAAGGACAGTGCTGGGTGTGCGACATTCTCCCTCGCATCCACACTGTGACCACAGCAGTACTTGGCATCACTGCCGAATGCTCCTCCTCCTCCTCCTCCAGTCTTGCACAGATATGATACCTCCACACAGAGAAAAAGAGAGAGTATGTGAAATAAATCTGTTCAAATACATTTTTATAATTTAAAAAGAACAACAGCTCAGAGCAGTTCTATATGCTGTTTCCTGCCACAAACAGCCAAAACATGAGAGGCACTTCCTTGGCAGGAGTTGGCCAGGCTTCTTAAATTGGCTTCTATGCTCCCAGGCCTCCATCCAGTTCACTATTGAATTACACTCACTTGTTTACCATTTTCTGCACATAAGAGAACAAAAACAGCTCAAAGCAAAAGGAGAAGCAGTGTGTAATATGAGTGGAGCAGCAGGAGCCCCGGCAGTGTCATGTCTATGTCCTGGTAACTCAAAAATAGCGGTGGCTGCAGAGAGGAACAAACACACAAATAAATCGGGGTATGAGGCCTGTGGTTTGAATATGCTGGTTGACAAAGGTTTAACAGAAAAGTCAGGCTTGTGTAGTTGTCTTTTGACT
This sequence comes from Bujurquina vittata, assembly GCA_015106715.1. NCBI lineage: Eukaryota > Metazoa > Chordata > Actinopteri > Cichliformes > Cichlidae > Bujurquina > Bujurquina vittata. The sequence goes on from VUQK01014937.1 coordinate 56,201, forward strand.
AAAGAATTATGCCAAAAGAAAACAACTTTTAAAGCTTTTTAAGCTTTTGACTTCTTACAGTAGCCTATCACTTTAGTGTTGTTAAACCCCAAAAAGCAGCTGAAGACATTTTTATACAGACAAGCTTTTAATTAACTTGCTTTGCTGTATTCAATTGTTTTATATTGTTATACTTTTATACTTTTATTTTTTGCCTCTTGTTGTGAAGCACTTTGTGATTTTTATCTGAGATAAGTGCTCTATAAATACATTTTACTAACTTACTTACTTACAGTTACAATGACTTTTCACTTTTATTTTTCAGAAACTGACTTGAAGGTAAAATGAAACCGAATGCTGCCTGATAATGATTCAGTTGCTTAGATTATATACTGTGTATTTCTACATATTTAAGCTTTGTGTGTAAAATATATGGTACTGATCTAAATATTTGAACCCAGCACTCAACGTTTTTATGGCTGCAACATTCAAATGAAAATATTGTCTAGTCTAGAGTGTATTCTTATACACAAATTTGTACTTGTTGTCTTTGAGATTTCTGCTAACATTCATAATATCCAATTGTTGCAAACTGTAATTAATAACTGATGTCTCACACATTTTTTTTATCTTCAACAGATCACTTTTAGTCTCTCAAATTAAGAATGTCAAATCATAACACAGCTTGTTTTAAAAATAGACATTTTTCTTAATAAATAACCTAAGTTGTTCGTTCACAAACGTGAATTATCTGTAGGCAGTTACAGTTTTTCTTCCAGATGACCTAAAATGCAATAACCCCCCCCCCCCACACACACACACACGCAAACACCCACACACCCACAGATTTTTCACCCCATCCTTTTTTTTTATACTGTCACTTTTCCTTTCTCCTTGTTTCTTCAACCAGTT
>VUQK01014937.1:57111-78272 GCA_015106715.1 Bujurquina vittata
CCAAAAAGCGATAACCCCCCCCCCCCCCACACACACACACGCACACACACACACACACACAGAGTTCTCAGCCCATCCTTTTTTATTATACTGTCACATTTCCTCTCTCCTTGTATCTGCAACCATTGTCCTCTGTTGTCCATTGTTAAAAATCCTCCCATATGCTCAGCTCCATCAGAGCAGGTGGCAAACCACAGGTGGAACTCACACCTTCACTTGCACTGGCGTCTGTCCCATGAACCAAAAGAAGTCTTGCCACTTGGCTTGCTAACTGTGGGATTCGGGGGGGAAGTAGGTAGAGGGTAGAATGCGCGAAGAAGGAAGTATCTCTGACATTTTAGTGGCCTTGAAGAAGGACAGATATTGTTTATTTTGTTAGAACTCCTTTTTGAATACACAAGAGCAATTACCTTATTTCCACTCTCTTTTGTATCACTGCTTTTTAAGAATTGACTAAAAATTGCCATATAGGGAGTTTCACTAATCGCATTTTAGCATGTTACAGATTTATTGAAAAAAAGGAATTAAGTGGGATCATAAATACAGCGTGAGGGGGCTGTGTTTAAGGAATGAATACTGGCAGATAATAAAATTCAGTGATTTATTGCTCTGAAAACAAATTATAAAAAGCATTATGCCAATTCTCTGGGATATCGGTGACATTTAAGAGTACATTCAGAGTTATAAACCTGGAACTTTTGCTAAATGTGTGGGTACTGGATTCTATTACAGTTTTCATTTAATATTCTGTATTTCTACTGAGATAAAAAAAAAATGTTTTCAGTCCCAGCTGCGCGAGTACACACTGCCTCAGGCTAATCGTTATGTGTAATTCAGAAAACGGACTCAAAGGCCTCACATTTCCACAGAATGTGCTGGACACTCATCTGAATTCTTTAGTCCATGCACAAGTCGGTGTTTATTTAAGAGAAACGGAATTTGAAAACAGATTAGGCAAAATGACAGATGCAGTATTTGAGTATCCCTTTGCTATTCAGGTACGTCAAAACAGTCCCCAGAACTCACTTCATCTTCTGCCCATGTCTCTCAGACACTAAGGGGTTTACAAGTTAGATGTACTTTAGCATTGGAAGCATGTTGAGGGGGTGGGAGATGTGACAGGACTGCTAAGCTTCATAAATGGATAAAATAATCCCTGTATGGATGTGTTGATGATGTGCTGAGAATAAAAGAAGTGGTAAGGACAGAAATGGATGAGAAAGAGCTCCACTTCAGCACATTAATGACCTCCAGCATCTTGATGATAGCTATTACTCTCCATCTGTCTCTCCCTTTCTGTATTTACTGAGTTGTAATTTCTGGAAAGGCACAAAACACAGTAACATGAATCCAAAGTTTTTTGTTTTTTTTTAGAAGTACCATAATCTTTGCTATACTTCAGTACATGGCTGCTATCTCTTGAGTTATTCTATTCGTTCTACTTTGAAGATTGTGTCTTTTCTTCTATTTTGGGAATACACACTTTTCCCCATGGTATATTGTCTGAGACTATTAAAAGTGTGTGTTTAAAAAACTCAAATGTGAATAGTATTTGTGATAGTTCTCACCTTGGCTAATTAAGATATTGTACAGTGAAGGCATTTTTTTTAACGTAAATTGATAGCTTATTCAAAATATAACAAATACTCCTGACAGCCACCTTCATTTGCTTTGTGTGACAGCGTGACGTACCTGTGTCTTCGTAATGGCTTCATCTGTCTTGTTTAGAAAAAAGTAATGCTGTGCCGGTATGCAGGCTCAATGAGTATGCACAGTGCAATGGCAGTTTGATTTTTCACACTGTCATTTAATAGAACGTGACATCAGCATAGCGTTTCATACAGATTGTAGGGCTTTTTTTCTTACCAAACCTTTAAGATTATCCTGCTTTATGTTTTTAGAGATATGTCTTTAATTAATCTCCAATGCACTGTTTGACCGCTTACTGTACCTTCTGGAAAAGAACAGCAAACATCTGGGCCAACATCAGTTCGTTAATGATTTACTAACATTTTTAAGTACAAACTTGAGGGTTTGTAAGAAGTGAGCTTTGACTAATTCATAACTTCATAACTGCAAGTAGAAATCTCAGTAGACTGGCTATTGTTTGTTTGTTCCTGATTTATTGATGTCCGTGCACATGCAGAACAAGACTTTTTAGCACAGGAATTAAATATATGTAAATTATTGAACTGTCTTTCCTCTTTCTGCTCCCATAACAGAAAAATCCACCTACGATGCCTCAGGCTCTTCACCTTTGCCGAGCAACCCAGCAATCACAGGCATTCCTGCTCACCCATCGGCTGACCTGTCAGTGGCTGAGGAGGTGCCTTTCCCAGTTGTCCATTCAGACAGTCACTCAGACTCTAATGGCGAGGGCTTATCGGGGCAGCCTGCTTTTTCTTCTGTCTTAACCGTGACGGCAGGAACTGTCAAACATCCAGCGAGCCTTGATCAAAGTAGAACCTTCCCGACTATCACCAGGGATGAGACCCATACCACCCAATGGCCTTCACGTAATTCCAGCCAGGGCTCAGACATGACCTCCTCTCCGTCACATGTGGGAGCCAGCTCAGGTCTGACTTTCGGCATGTCTCAAAAACACACACCACCTCAGACTGTTGGTTTGACTGTCTCCAGGCTATCACATGTGTTCTTTATGAATGGAAACAATATTGTATCATCATTGCCATCATCAGAGTCATCTCCTCAGTTGACAGGACTGATGTCTTCTCCATCGCCATCCACACTTTCTGTGCATTCATCCTTTGTGCCGCCATTTTTCCTGTCATCTTCCACTAAGGGGATAAACAGAGCACCTCAGACAGGAATGGCATTGTTATCACCAGCAGGGTCTCAGGGTTGGTCAGACAGTTTAACAATCCTACAATCCACCACTCAGTCAGTTGCTGACCTACAAGCTGTAATGCAGGGGAGACAAAGCACAACAAGCAAACCCTTACACTTTTCCAGTGAAACCAGCATTGATAAAAGCAATAAAGTAACGAAACATTCACCAGTGGATACAACCCAGAGAGTGAGTGAATTATACATTGGAAGTGCAAGCCCCAAGGAAATCCAGACACTATCAACCAGCACATATACATCATATTCTATTCCTAAATATAGTCAAAATCTTTTAAATATTTTATACAGGCCCACTCAAATGCAAAATCCAGGTATGAACTTTGTATATGCCAATAATCTTGAAATGAACAACTCATTTCCCTCCAATCTGGAGAGTCAAGCTGTTCAAAGTCAGCAGGGAGCTTCACAAAATCCCACATCAACACTGCTGTCTGCCCATCCTACAGGCTACTCAATTTCTAGTCATATCACACAGTGGCTTCTAAGCCAAACAACATACATGGAAAAGGAAGTTAAGACAGCATCAGATAGTCACACTTTTGTTCATGAAAGTGATGCAGTCATGTCATCACTCAGCTCACATGTTGGAACTCCCACTGTGCTACCAGCAATGGCGATCACACCAGGTGAATCATTTTTTACAGTTTCCTTGGAGACTTCACCAGGTAAAATGACTCTCTCTGAAACTGCAATCACCAAGTTAACAGGTAGCCACTCTGGCGTGATGTCCTCAGAGCATGCTTCTAATCCTGGTGATTTACTGATCACAGCGGGTCACAGCAGTCCCAGAGTCCCTGCCATCAATATAATTTACAACCAGGGAGAGATAGCAGCAGCAGCCGAGCTCAGATCTGTTTCCACTCATGCTCACCTGAATAACTCACTTTCACTCGCACAGCTGACACCTGATTCCACCACTCATTCTGTCCCCAGTTTAAGCACCAGGACAGGAGCAACTTTGTCCACACTGGAGTCTGATTTGTTTAATTTGAGAGCCAGAAATGTTCCGGAATCTGTAATTGGGTCTTCCAAGGGCATAACTCAGATGCGTGCAGATTACACAACCTCAAATACTTTGTTTTCCTCTAATAATAGGAGAGAATTTCTTTCAGAGCCTGCAAAGAAAATGATTTATGAAACCAAAAGTCGTATACACGTCACTCAGCCTACACACAACTCAAACCACAATAACGTTATAGATGATTCCACTGAGATATCTTCCAGCAGTGAGGTATATTCCGCAAACCATCCCAAATCTATGCCATCACCACAAATCGCCCCCTCAGAAAGGCCTCTTCAAACAAGGCCTTTACATAATTTTTCCCACAGATTTTATACACTTAGTTTAACTTCTCAGAAATCTGAAGAGACAGCGGTGTCCTCTGCTGAAACCTCTGCTCGTACAAAATCAGAGGGAGCCACTGAGATCCAGACGAGGGCAGAAAACACTAAAACACTGCACGTTTCTCCTTTATTTAATGGAAACAAAGACTCTGCTCTGATCAGTGATACTATGTTTTACAAGAAAGAAACTCCATTTGGGTTCACAACACGTTTCCCGTCTCTTGGGACTAAAACTGATTTTTTTATGCTGACTAAAGGCGCTGCAGGTTTTGGAAAAAGCTCTATGGAAACCCCTTTTTCACCAGTTACATTCGAACCTCTGAAAAGAGGTTTTCATAAGGACAATGTGATGTTCTCGGGCCATAATGAATGGTCAGAAATCTCCCTGACACAAACAAACTCTTTTTCTCACTCTCAGGAACCAGTCACTACTAGTAATAAATCTAATTTTCGCCTAGGCAGAGAAACAAACATTCCCTCCGATGTTTCCCCTGCAGTAACTATTTCCTCCGGTGATGGACAAAACAGCATGGAGACATCAAGTTCTATTTTCAGCTTGGGCACAAAACTAATGGCACCATACACAGACTGGAAAACCACCAAGCCTATGCCTCTTAAAAGCAGTGCCTTTAAATTAGAAAATACATCTATAAGCGTTGATAGGGCAAAATCTAATTTACCAACAGTTGGTCCATCGTTTAAGCATCCAAAGCTGGAATGGGGACAAGAGCGTATGTTGAATTCTGCTAATTCAACAGCTGTTGCCAGTGATCCATATCCAGTTTATCCAATTGGAGACTATCCATCGTTTGCCTATGTTAAAGGAACTTCAGACTATAAGGAAAAGAGCATGTCCACAGCCAATCCTGGGACATCTATGGCTGTTGTTTTGCCCCTCTCTCATAAAACTACTGACTCTGCAGCATCTTCACAAACTACTCATCTTGAATTGATCTATAAGAGCAAACACAGCCCCTCCCTGGCAGATGTTCACTCTCTTGAATCTGCATTTTACTCCACCGTCACACTTTCAGATAACCCTGTGCATAGTATCTCTGATACTGACAACTTTGCTAAAACAACTGATTCCATCCCGAAGACATCAGCCTTCCCAGCTGACCTGGTTTCAGTCTTCTCTTCTTATCATTCATCATCATCATCATTATTACCATTTGCATCGCCATCTTTATCCCCTCTATCATCCTCATACATAAAACCCACCACTTCAATGGGAACAAAAGCAAGCATGCATGAAGGCAGCGCATCTTTATCTGCCGAACAATTTACATTTCCATCGTCCTCACCGAGTATGATCTCATCATTAGATTCTAATCACTCACCGGAAGTGACTGAGACATTTGTTCTTACAGAGGCAGAGGCGGATGAATTAACTGCTGGAACCTCCAAAGCAGTTGGGCTCACTTTCCCCAAAGAAAAAGAGGCTAGTTTAACCCCCTCTCAATCAGTCAGAATTACCCATTCTGCTGGACCTATCGAGAGGACATCTCAGGTATCACCTCTGACCCCTCGACAAGACACCACAACAGCCTCTGTTAAGCTTACAACCACCACAGCTTCAACCACAAAAACTAAAAACCCCACCACTACCATGCCTTCCCTAAGAGTGACTACACAGTCAACCACCACCACACCACAGACCACAATTGTGACCAGGAGAACAACAACCACAACAGCCGTCAGGACTCAGTCCAATAGGAGAACATTCACACCACCTATCATAAAAATGAGCCCTCCCAGGGGGGTCACTGGTGTCTTCATGTCACCTTTCACCACTACCACCGAGACTCCACCACAACAATGCAACATCACTGAGAGAATGTGGGTGAAAACAGGTAAACAGTACTTTTTAGGGCAGTCTTTTTTTTATTATCCTGACTTGTTCTGTCTGATGTTTGTCCTGTTATCTCTATTTTGTCTGTCTCTTAGTTGTTTCCATCTATGTAAGGAGAAATAGGCTGGATAGCATTCAGAGGCAAAACCTGCGAAGAGGACTAAGCCAAGGCCTCAGGAAAGCTCTCAATGATACCTCTGCCCAAGCACAGGTCAGACTTTTATCAGTTACTGCTTATTGTGCTCCAACAGCTGTTTCATCTTTACTAATATACATGTAATATAACTGTGTGGAGTGATTGTGCAACAAACATCTTTAATGACTTGAAATAACAAGAATTGGAATTATTTTGGATTTTTTTTTCTAATCCACACAAGGTCAAAAATATGCATACAAACTCAAATATACACGAACACCCCACAAAGATTTAGTTAAATACCTTGTAGTAAGTTGCACCTCGACCAAATGCTATTGATAGCCATCATCAAGCTTCTGGCATAATTCTGGCTGGATATTAATCACTCTTCCTGGCAGAATTGGTAGCGCTCATTTAAATTGGGGTGACTGTAGCTCAGGAGGTCCTCTACCTCTACTAACTGGAATTTTGGCTTTATCCATTCCCAAACCAGTTTTGATCTGTGTTTGGGATCATTGTCCTTTTGGAACACCCAGTTGTGTCAAAGCTGTTGATTTTAGGTGAAGTTGAAGAAAATTGGAGGTAATCTCAAGAGCATGAAAAAAAAAAGGCGACTGGAGGGGATGACCCCCACTATGGTTTAAATACCTGGGACTGGTTTTAGAACCTAAAAAAAGCTCTCAGATAAGGGGGGAAACTTTAAAAAAAAGTTCAGTCACCATTTTTCAAGCTCTGAGACTACCATGACCTGGATGACTGAGAATCCACACAGATAATTTGGAGGTAATCCTCCTTCTTCATCATTCCATCCACTTTGTGCAAAAATGCCAGTACCACTGGCAGCAAAAAGGCTCCACAACATACTTCTACCACCACCATACTTACCGTGTTCTCAGGTTTGAAAGAGTCACCTTTACTTCTCCAAACATACCTCTGCTCTTTGTGGCCAGTAGCTCAATCTTTGTCTGATCTGACCATAAAACCTTTCTTCAGAAGGCATTTGGCTTCCCCATGTGGGCAGCTGCAAATTTCAGTCAAACTTGAAGGTGTTGATTTTGGAGCAGGGGCGTCTTTCTTGGTGGGCACCCTCCCAGTCCCTGGTGTGGATTGTGGACGGTGACTCTGGTGTTCCAGCAGTTTCCAGTCAGGCTTGAGCCTTTGTGGTTCCTGGGTTGTTCCTGAACATCCTCTTATCTGATGGCGACAGTTTGGGTCTTCTTCCAGACCTTGGCAAAGTAGTGACACAAGTAACTTGTACTTATGTGCAGTTGTTTGAATTGGAATCTGCAGTTGTATAAAAATGGCTCCAAAACTTGTGTAAATCTGCAATTCTCCTTCTTAGATCTTCACTGAGTTCCTTTGACTGTATCATTATTCTAATTATTGGTAAATCCAGTGAGTGCTGTCAAATAAATCCTTTTTATTCTGAAAGAGAAAAAAAAAACAGCTGTAGTCAATCATGATCACTAATGAGACGTTAATAGGCCTTGACCCTGCCAACTTAAAATATATTGTAAAACCTTTAGCACCTCTTAATAAAAGATTTGAGCTTATGTAAATATTTGATCCTCTATGTATATTTTTGACCTTGTGTGAATGCTTGAGAACTCAAAATAAATTCAAACTTGTGCACCCACTTCGTGTTTTAAGTCATTAAAGATGCATGCTGTACAGTCATTCCCCCTGGAAAAAGAACTGTTCAAAGAAATCATTAAAAGCCCAAAATTACCATGGCATTCATGCCCATGATGAGTGTATGTAAATTTCTGACCACAACTGTAGCATTGTGCTTTTGTTTTTTTAAGAATTATATCCCATTATGGTCCCATTTAGAAGAACAGAAGATAAAACAGGGTATCCTTTGGGGCATGGATACATAGTGATTGAAAAGTGCTAACTTTTCATTCACAAGGTATTGATGTTTTATGAGCTTGCCATGTCCTCAGTTTCTCAGTCAGATTCACCCCTTGGTCATGATGTCTAGTTAAAAAAAATCAGTATCGCAAATGAATAAAATGCTAACTTGAGTCTTCAAGAAAGAGTTATCCCTGAAGACTACTTGAAGAAATTACAAGAAAACTTTCCTAAAAGAATTCAGACTGCGTTGAGAAATAAGTGGTCATACCAGATATTGACTTTCAAGCTTATTAGAATTGTACAAACCCTTATATATCCCATTACTATATATGTGTGTGTGTGTGTGTATTAGTTTTAATGCTAATGAATAGTTCCCACTTGTGCACTCACTGGAAAACCAGATGTTTATAAGCATGTACACACACTCATGCGAAGTACCCTCATGTAGGCTATGTGAGAAGAAAAGAAGACGAATATAGAAATTAGGTTGAATGAATGTGTCCCAGAAGGCAGAGGGTGATGTCACATGTTTGACTAAGTGTAGCATCAAGCTGTACGTTAGGACTGTAGCATTGTCGTAAATATTTACAGGCAACAAACCTATCTATATTTCAGCCAAAGGCAATCTTACCATATGAATAGACTCACCAAATGTGGTTTAACAATGACAAAAACACAATAATGTAATAATGACACAGTCACATCAAGCGCACATGCAGTCATCATGTGTGGATTAGTTATTTGTGGAACCAGTCATGGTCCCTGCAGTGCCAAGAGCCATCCTCTTTTTAAAGCCTCCAATACCTACACTCAGTGTGACTTAGCTGTAAGAAATACAGCAAGTGAGAAACAGAAATGTGTTAATGCATGAACCAAAGACTTACTCTGGCAGTGAGGTACATAAGCTGCTAAACAAAATGCATGCAAACAATAAATTTAGTTGCAGAAACAGTTTTCAGAGGTCTGGGAATGAATGAAAAGAAATCTGTCTTCATAATCACGACTTCATTTAAACTGCTGCAGGTTTGAGCAAGTGTGAAATGCATCTATGTGTGTGTTTGTGTGTATGTGTAGTCTGGTGAAATGCCTTATCGTGTTGTATTTCTCAGTCTGGAAGTATCAAATATTTGAGAGTGAGGCTTGTGTGCATGTCCTGGCAATGTGAAGGTCAGCGCTCTCACACGTTCACTCTCTGTAGTCCCTGAAAGGGTCTTGCTTCAGTGCACTCCTGTCACCCATTTCAGCATTGCCTGGTTTCCTTTTAGTAGCACTTCTTTCTCGTCCAATGGGAAGCAAGATGTTGGCTGGGGAAATTGCTTCTGTGTTTAATTATAGGTTATAAATGGTTGGGAGGAGAGTGATGTGCTGAGCTGATGCTAAAAAGATCATGAGAAATAGACTAAATGCACTGAACCTCAAGACTAAGACCATTAAAAAAATAATAGTGAAACTATTTTTGTGGCTTTCATGGAGTTAGGACTCTACCACGGCTTGAGAGTTTTTGAATGCCAAAAGTTGGACCTATTCGGTTCTGCAGTCTGTCGCACTGTTTGAGACACAGTTGGTGTGTGTTCGAAATGCAATCTCTTAATAACACCTTCACAAGGGTGAAGCCCGAGAGGATGAAGTGATAATAAAGGGCTCTTTTCACAGAGCTCGTAACAAGGCTGAATTGTGAGGAAGCAAAGTGGTGACTCTCAGCTCCAGAGGCTAGGCTCTCAGTGTTTCGGCTAGTGGATCTCCTTGTCAGCACAGGCTTTCAGATGGGTTTAGATAACGGATTTGAATGGTTTCACCTCTCATACTCACACACTAGATCTGTCATCATTCCCTTTTCTAGTTTCACCGTATGTAGAGTTCATGAAGAAGTCAAGCTCTTACTGACAAACACATATTTTATTCTGGCGTGACACACAGTTGCCCAGACACACAGATTTTGCATTAATTTCTGTGAACATATTGATTTCGGTACTGTTGGGTTAGAAGTGTGAGAACACAAGCCTCTTTGTCCCAAACTCACCTATTTAACAGTCTCGCTCATGTCTCTCTTCTGAGCAGCCCCTCAGGCCCTCATGGTTCGTGCCACATATCTGTATTCCACGATCACTCTCTGCTCTTCTTTATGCTCTCATTAGTGACTTGGATAACAATTACAAGTTCATCTTTACATTTACTCTGGACATTTTCATAGCATGCATGCAATTTCTGATTCAATGGATATTTTTGTACCATATGTCAAGATGCATGAAAATAAACTTGGAAAATTCCATACGTTGCCTTTTTTTTCACAGCAGATATTTCATTGTCATAGCAGGAAAAATACACGTGTGGCTGATGATATTAACAAGCTAAGTCGGCACGCAAACTACATGAATCATGCAGTTTGGACATCATTAACTTTATATTACATGTAAATGTGACCTTGTGTTTCTGCTTGTGATCACATTTTTCCCCACAACAGTTACTTAAATATTCAGTGTAGTGAAGATATTGAATTAACACTGCTGTCTGTCGGGCAGCTGTGACTGTTGAAGAGTTCCTGGGCAAGAAACGGAACCCCCAAAAGTGCCCCCAGTTTGTTTAAGATACTGTATGTAACTGTATATAAAGTATAATAAAGTGTTGTGTGCAAGTGTGTGTTCTATATCTCTTGATAAGATCAAAAATAATTTTTTTGATCTTATAAAAAGCAAATTTACTGTGGAGGTGTGGCTGCAGCACACTTTTGTGCCAATCAAATGTTTTCCACGTGATATTGCATGGTGGATCAAAATCTGATGCTACTTTTCCGCATTCACATTTTTATCAATTTTGACAAGATCTCCAACACCACTAGCTGCCCCAAACCATGAGGGAGCCTCCACCGTGCTTTACAGATGGTTGTAGATGCTCACTGTTGTATATCTCATGACATACTCTGTACATACTGATGACTGATTTGAACCAGACTTATCAAATTTGGATCCATCGTAATACCTGTTGACAATGAATGGTCTTTCAGTACAGTTCTTGTGTAATTTACCATATGTCAGCCTTTTTCCTCTGTTTCCGTTCCTTAAGAATGGCTTCTTGAGAGCCACCCTTCCATTGAGACCATTTCTGATGATGCATGACATGACTTTCAGATGCTGTTCATCTGCTGTAGATATTTTTATAAGACTCCCACTTCTTCTTTTCCACTCCACGTGTCCAATTTGCTTCTTTTTTTTTAAGGACACACTACACATAATGCCAGTATAAGCTGAGTTTTTAGCTAATTGCTCTTTGGGAATCAGCTTGTTGGTGTAAAAATGCCTGTCATACTATGTTACCTTTGGCATTTTTGTATATCTGACTAAAGAAATAGGAACAAATAATTTTTTGTGACAGGCTGCCAGTAACAAAGTGCCTAAATATACAAATTAAAATTGGTTCTTTGCCATGTTGTCTGTTATTTGTGGACACTTTTTTAAATGGTTGGGTACAAGGACTGGACTGAAAATGAATGAAAAAGCAGCTGAGAAACCGTCTGAAAGTCCTTCAGAGGACCCGGAGTACTATTGCTCAAGACCACTTTAAAAAATACAAGAAAGTTGGGCTCATGGGGTGACTCAAAACATTTGCACAGTACTGTAGAAGACATGGTGACAATGCCCTCTTTAACTGTGGACTCTTTGGTGTAGTCATTTTGAAAATAACAATATGGCTTCTCAAAGACATCTGTTCTATTTTTCTTTTTCTTTCTTAGGTAGAGACTGTATTTGGTTCTCCCAACATGACTGTGGCATATCACGTGACTGGAGCAGATATCGTTTACCCTCCGTCTGTAGTGCTGGAAGGGTTGGCATCCTATGGCCGCGATAAGCTGATTGCAGACCTGCGGCAGTACCTCCCCATGGTAACAGCCCTGCCCCTCCCAGTTGCATTATGGAGACCCAGCCCAGCCACTGGCTTCCAGCTGAAAACAGGTCAGCTAGTGCTCAGTCAGGTTGAAAACAAACTTGCAGTTATATGTTCCTTTGTGCACTGGAAGAGAAGTTTGCAAAGAACTTCTGTGATACCACATCAGAAAAGGACATGGCACTATCAGCATGTCAGCATGTCAGATGTAAAATAATATAATCACATTCTAAATGTTCCTATCTGTTGTCAGAGACAGCAAAACCAGACTCTTATAGCATTTGAAGAATTCTTTGATTTTCTGCATTCAGTCTGTCAGTTTGTCTTGTTTTTATGTTGCAGTGCTACAGTTTGTGGGAGTAGGTGATGATCCTCGGTCCTGTCGCTTCTCTCAAATGATGGAGCAGAGGCTTGAGAAGGTTTTTTCTGAAGCGCAGGCCAAAGTGCTCAACGCCAAAAGCAGACTCGCTGTTCAGGTACTGCAGGGGGAACCTTTGTGTTCTAGTCCTGGAATTGTGTAGGTGTTGCCCATGCTGTCAGGGTAGATATTGATGATAAATAACTTCCTTTTGCCCCTGTTACATATTAGTATCACCATGTGGTTTATGTGATGTGGCAGTCATAAACAGCTGCAAACTATGTGCAATTTGAACAAAATTGTCCCTAAGCGTATCAGGCTGTGCCTTTTTTAAGAACTACTTCTAAGATGCAAATTAATCATGCTGGAGAGGCATTGGCTATATTAATTTTAATGTGCTGCCACATTAAAGTGCACCCTATATTAAAACTAATTTGACATTTATGCATGAATAAAGCTAGCATATTTTTGAATTCTTCCATAGGCATACCAATTTCTCTGTTGTCAGATTTCTTGATGACTTTAATAATGTTTGTTGATTAAAGACAGTAACTGTTTCTGTGTCTCTCCTGTGATTTAGAAAAATGATTCTTCTAATTTGCTCATTACAAATCCCAAGTAGAATCCCAAACATTTTGCTGCTATTCCCTATGTTTCTCTGTGTCCTCTTCTTTCCCTGAACTCTGCTCTTCTTCTGTTTTTTCCTAGATATTGAGTGTCTCTCAGGCAGCAAGCTCCCCTGCTGTGTCACTGGTCTACACTGTAAAGAATGGGACTGCCTTTCTTAATGGCACAGCTGCCTCGAACCTCCTTGGTCAGCTGTCAGCTGAGCTAGTGGGCTACTTCCTGTTCTATCCACCACTTGTCATTGCTGAGCGTAAGCTGCAATTAGCATTCTGAAATGAGAGTTAGTCATGAGTAATGCAACAGTGTCAGAAGAACAAGTGTTCTTGGGTTCTTCTGGGAATGATTTGTTCTCTAAATACAAAAGAGATCCCTAAAAAGAAAAAAAAGCTGGTTTTTTTTCTTTTCCTGGTTTTGATCCTTACTTTGAAACCTTTTCTATATAAACTTTTATGGTTGTGCCTCACGGAGCTATCATTTTGATTCTAGGTGTTTAGACACAGAAACCTTAGTATTGATTAACTATGCTAGAAACCTAGTTGACTTAATGAGGTGAAAAGTCATTATATGCTTTTTGCATTCACATGGACTCAGAAAGCTCCTCTGGGTAATGGTAAAAATCAGGAATTTCTTCCCTAAGCCTGACTGACATCCAGTTTTTCAGTAATTGGATGTTTTTGACTGTTCTTATGCTATTACGATCACAGTTGTTTTTTTAACGTTTGAGTCATTTAAAGAAAGTTGATGAAAAGACACAACTAAGCCTCTGCCTTTCATCTCAGCCTCCTTTGAGGGCATACTCAGCCTCCATCTGTGCTAGCATTGTACTTGGAATAAAACAAAGAGTGACAGAGAATCAGCAGGAGTCTAAACAGCAATCCCAGTAGAGTCCTATGGCAGCCTGTTACAATCCCTAGTGTAGCTGCTTAGTGGATAGAGGTATGGTAGATATGGAGCTCAGTTGCATGCAATATAATGAGACTAATTTTTATAATACTTTATTAAGTCCTAAAGGAGAGATTCATTATTTTGCTTGACCCAGTTCACAATAAATACACAAAAAGGTTCAGCAATAGAAGTACACAATAGAAATATAATCTCCCGTTTACACACACACACACACACACAGACACACACACACACACACACACACACACACACACAGACACACGATTTTACCCAGAAATTGGTGCCGTCAACATCCGACAGCAGCCACACTTAACATAATAGATTTGTGCTTTGTTGATGCTCTTCAGTATATGTAAACAAAAGCCACGGGACATTCAGAATGTGTCGCCCAGAAGACGCAAGTCAGTAACAGCTAGATGTAATCCATCATGTACCCTGAAGTCAACATGTTATATTACATCATGCATTTTACTTGAAACTCCTGCAGACAGTAGCCAAAAGCATGGGAAGAGGAAAAGATCTTTCATGTTCAGCAGTCATACAGCTTGCTGCACAGGAGGCATTTCAGCTACATTTATCAGTTTCCTCTCTCATCCATGTGTGAGTCACATTTCAGTCAATATAAGTGCCTACAAAAGGCCACATAGTTTGAAGCTACCAGTGTGTTGGCCCCGGACATGTGCAACCAAAATGATTGTGTGTTGGGTTCTGACTGTCTAAGTTACTCAACACTGTGCCTGAGGCCATCCTGTATAGACACTGAGCACGGTGATGTCCTGCTCATGCTATACCTGCAACATTATAGTCTTACAGATTATATGTGCAAAAAGGGCCTCAGTGTCTTGCATAATGTAATCCAGTGTAAGCAAACCTCTGTGTTATCTAGCTCAAACAGGTCTGGAGAGAATCTATTTAAAGACTCTCTGGGTCAAGCAGACTTAGAGAGGAATACAGAGGAAGCCACAGGACAAGCTGCGGATTTGAGGAGCCTAATGTGTGGAAATGGTTAGCTTTCTATTGAATTGGAAATAAGACTCTCCAGCTTAATTCTAATGGTTTTTAACCAGGTGCAGTGCTTGGATTTCTCAAGACTGTGGTTAGTTTGACAAAACTGATCTCTGGCTATGCATGGTCTGGATCGCTGCAGAGCTGATCATTTAAGTAGGACTATAGACTTGGTTGTAATACCTTCTGGCTGAGCCCAATCCTGGATGCATTTTATTTGAACTTTCACTGTTCTTCTTTGCTAATGACATTGTGGACAGAGGTCAAGGGAGTTCTTTAACCTCTTAGAGTTAACTGAACTGAATGTAATCTTCAGTCAAATGGTAATGGTAACACAGGAGTGTATCAGCCATTTGTGGACCTAACAATTCTGGGGACTAACTGGGGGTAAATACCCACTCTTTTTGTTTGTATTTTTACATATCAGTTACCAGTGCTGGACCCATGTTAACTAGTCAACATAGATCTAACTCTGGACCAACCACAGTAGTTATAAAAGATGGCGCTTACTCTGTAGTGGGAAATAAAAAGCCCCTAAAGCTGACTTTTAAGAACTAAGATAGGATTGCTGTGCAGACATAAAGCAAAAAGGGTACTACCTCTAACAGTTACGACTACGGACAGAAAAAAAAGTAAGATTAAATATTTGAAGTTTGTGTCATCCAAACAGAGAAATCTGGGATCTGACTTAAGGGCCACTGAGTGCAGATAGCAGTTTTGGGTTCCACACTGTTGAAATCAAAATAGATTGGATTTCCAGTAGTGAGCGTTAAACTAAAAACCACTTTGTGTTGAGCCTGAATTAAGTTAAATATCAAGTTCCCTGAGGTATTTAGTTTTAGTTGCTTAGCATAGAAAGAGAGGAAGGCAATCTCAGTACAGAGACTCTAAGGAAGCAGATACTGACATGGAGGAAAAATGCCAGTGAGACAGTGTGGTTAAAGACAGAAGTGTGCAACAGTGATTTTGTTTGTTTTGTAGCCTCACAGTTAGTGATATTACACCGCTCACAGGAGGTGTGAGCATATGCTAGCAGCGGCTGCCTCCTCACTTCAAAGCCAATTATTGCAGTAAATAATTAACTGTATGGGATTCTCCTGCCACCTTAGGCTGTGCTCTGACAGCTAAGGCTCGAGATCTCACACCATTCCAACATGTCTGCTTGCAGCACCCGTGCATGCTGTACTGCTGAGTTCAGCTCTTTTACACCCTCTTAGCTCTGCAGCATTGCCCAGATGCAATGAGTGAGGCTGTTTGTAAATGTTATCATTTTGTTATCATTTTGTTGGAATTTGTAGGATTTGTAGGATTTTCAACTGCCTGGTTCTCATCACAAAACAGCAGAAGTTAATGGAAAAAACTTGCAGAATCTTTCAGCCTTATCCATTACCATTGCTAAAGCCCTTGCTGTTCATCTCACTCTTCTCCCCCCACCCCTCTCTCCTGTCATGCCTGAGCGTACAGTTTTGTGAGTCTGCTTTCACAGGCCACTGATACAGCATTCCCCAAAACACTGCACCAGCCTCTAGCACAACAGCTTAATCAGGCAGGAAATAGATATAACAGAACACAGAGACAACCAGCACTCAGCCTGCTTAAAACTCCCCTTGCTTCTGTATTTGTCTGACATTCAGTGATAATGAGGGTTTAAACCAAGATATCAACCAAACATATGTGCCTTTAAATAGCTTAACCTTTTCCTGGAAAGGCTTCAAAAGTGTTGGTATATATTTCCCAATTGAATCCCACCAAAATTATAAATTCCCACTTGCATCAGTAAATATATATATATATATATATTTTTTATTGTTGATTGTATTAAAGTCATGAATAAGTGCATCATGGAGCAAAGTGAAATGAAACTCTCAGTGTGTAAAGGCAAATGTAAGTTACACTATTATGTGAAAATAATGTGCTGCACTTAACTTTGCTTTCAACGTTTTCGTTGTGTTTGCAGCAATGGAATATCACAATCTGAACACTTCCATAGCAACCAGAGACTTCTGGGTCGTTACAGGTAGGGACGTCTTTGCTTACAGACTATTAAAATCAGAACTTCTTGGGAAAAATCTGTGTCTATAATATTGGAATTTTTTTTTTGATCATTAATGGAAACTTTAAGAATTGAACTGATGAACTGTTTCCTTCCCCAGGAGAAATAAGGTGCAAATGAAGTCCTTGATAGTGTTTCCTCTGTTTTTTTTAATCATTAAATTGGCTGAGAAGGAGCAATACACTGATCTGCCTCATCATTAAATGCCACCAGCAGGTCTTCATTGTACTGCCAAAACAACTGCTGGGGCTGTCTGTCTTTTTGGTGTCTTGCACCAGGATGTTTCTCTGTTGCAGGTTAGCTCGCCAGGCTATATAACCCCGGTTCTCTGAGTAGCATGAGCGAGGGTCTCACCAGACCACTCTACTTGTGATGGAAGTTAGGAGGAAGTGGCCTTGTTTTGAATGATGTCTGATGATATGTCAGACTATTATATAGGGAGGTCCTAGCCCCTCCCTGACATGAGTGTTGCTGAGCCAGCCTGTAAGGGCTGGCGTAATGACATTTGAGCTTCTGATGAGGTCACGCAAGAGGTGTTCCCATAGTGAGACAATCACTCATGCTACTCAGAAAACCAGGATTATATACATATCCTTAAGTTATTCCAGCACATTCCACAAATGCTCCATGCTGCCATGATATTTTCCTGGGTGACATAAAATATCCATGTGAATGCCAGAACCCAGGTTGTCCAAGCAGAACATTGCACTGGAATGAGATGATCAATATTATTCGCAACACCTGTCAGCGGTTTTATAGCCGTGCCTCATTTGTTGTAGAATATCTCTTAGTTGTCAAACTGAATGAGTCTTTCAGATCAGAATCTGTTGCTTTGCACTTACTCCAATGACAGCTTCAGTCAGTTGAAGGTCAGCCCTGAAGTAATGGGATTTTTCCACAACGAAGATGGGATATAATCAGAATCATTGCTTTTCTGCTATTTCCTATTCATAACAAAGTTCTGAATGTCTCATAAATTAATGTCAGAATTAACAGTGCTTTGGTAATACTTTAACTGAATATCATCAAGCCATTAATGAACGTTGAATTAATTTCCTTAGCAAGCTACGCTATATTGCAACAAACACTCACACATAGGCACACATATTTCTAACTCTGCCTCTGTCTTTCCTTTCTTTTATACTCCTTTCTGTACTCGCCAACCATATATTTCTTCTCGTCACAACCATCTGGCCATCCTCTTTATTTCGACTGCATTTGCAGTGATCCAGGATGTGGATAATGCCAGCCTGGAGGGACAGTATCAAAGCTTTGCCAGTCTAATGGAACAGCGGCTGGCAGAGTTGTTTGTGTTGGCGGGCCAACAGGGCACTCGTTTTAGACGAGCGACTACTGTAGGCAGCTACACTGTCCAGGTAAGAAACTGGCACTGCAACCCATGGGGAATGCCAATCATTTAAGATTCTTATTCTGATGTTTTGCCTGACCGGCTTGGCATGTCAGAAGTCAGATTAGTCAAATTTGTTTTGTGGGCTTTTTTCCAACAGTATGAATATTTCATAAGATGTACACTTTGATACGCACTTCTGCACACGCTTGCATGATTATTTGTGGTCAACCCCTGATAATTAGGGAGCTTCTCAGCTCATCATCTGCTAATTGCTCATCAAAACAAGCCAGAGGTTGAATATTTTACCAGACAAGTCCTTTCTTTTTTTCCCTTGCAGTTTTTCATCTCAAAAAAACTCCTGAATGCATGATACGATTTTTTTTATCATCTTTTGTGAGATAGAAGCTGGATTGTAATAGCTGATGCTGATTGCACTGTAGTTTATGGACACACTCCCCTTTTCATGCCCAATCAGATGGTGAGCATCCGCAGGACCTCAGGGTTGAAGAATCCAGCCGAGATGACCTACTATGTCCAACACAGTGGCATTCCTTTATTGGGTACATCAGCTGCCAAAGTCCTGAACACAGTGGATTCTCAGACTATGGCGCTCACCCTGGGCTACTTTGTTCAGGTGCAAGCAGAACGTAAGCAAAGCATCCTTCTAGCATTTGACAGCTAGGCAAAGTGACAGAAACACAAAGACATGCAAATCAAAACACATGATTCATGCTGAGTTTGGAAAGAAAAGCTGGTGTTGGGGTGAGAGACACAGAAGAAAAGGTTGAGAAAGCTCTTTGCTGTCTAATCTCTCTGAAATGCTCCCAGCGGGACATTGTTTGTTTGGGCTACAGTGCTGCTTGCTGCTAAGAGAAGAGAGAAGGGGGAAAAAGGGTTTGTGGGTGGCAGGGGTGGGAGGGGGCATGCAGCATTCTCTTATGCATTGGATTGTCGCCTGCAATAGCTGAATCAGCCACAGTGTATGTCAGCTTGAGCTGTATGCAGTGTTGCAGTGTAATGAATGATTCTTCATGTTTTGTCAGTACAACATGCAGAGGACTCTTTATTGTCCTTTAACGAACAATCATTTAGAGCCTAGTGGATGTCATGAAGTGATGATGGTTTAAAAAAAATGTCTTTTTTTTTCCAGCTGTGGTCAAGAACCCTCCTAATAACCTTTGGATAATCGCTGCAGTGTTGGCCCCGATCTCTGTAGTAACACTCATTCTTATCATCATCGCAGCTGTGCTGTGCAGGAAGAATAAGAATGACTTCAAAGCCGATGCCATCGGTAACCTTAATCCTCGAGCTAAGGTATTCATCTTTCTATGTACTGTACCTCTCGCAAACAGTTTTCTTTATCATTTGAGCTATATTTTGGTAATCAATTCATGGTTTAAGCACATTTTCAAGCTTCGACAATGTGATGATTTGCTTCTTGTCTTTGTTGGCTGGACAAAGACATTTGAAGACCTTGAGCTCAGGGTTTTTTTTGGGGTTTTTTTTGCTTTCTGATAGATGCAACATTAAGAGGCGTACTGTCTGTCACTTTATTCAGCAGCTACAGATTTCAGATTGTGTGATGTCTGCCATCTGTCATTGTGTGATGAGGGTCAGTGATGCTGGAATGTGTTAGTGACATTTTTTTCCATGATTTTGTGTTTTCTGTATTTTATCTACATGAACCCATCTCACTGCCCCGTTTTAATGCATTAGCAGAATCCTAGTCAATTCTGAACACAACCCTGAATCACACACTGTTTAAAACATTTTCTCTGGCTTTTAGATGGCGTACCGGAGAGATGTGGGCTATTATCACCAGGTATCTGTTTCTCTGTATTCCTTCTCATTACTGATCCACGTTTTCATTTTCAGGGCTCAACTGTGCCAGCAGTGGGATTTGAATGGGATTTTGTGCAGACAGCACCTATTATATATTGTAATAAATCCTGCTGTGCTGATGAAAACTAAGGATACAACAGAACTTCTGAGTAACCTTTAACATTTCCCTAGATAAAAGGCTGGTTTTGCCTGTACTTGTTCTAGCTTTCAGCCTTACAAAGAATGGTCACCAGCAGAATGAATGCTTGTATTTGTGTGTTCCCACTTGTTTAGTTTTGTGTAGAGAAGATTGAAAACTGGTTTTCATCAAGGTTTTTTTTGTAATTATCTGTTTTTTGTACTCGGTGGTTTACTGACATACATCATTGTAGATACATGAAAATGCAGAAGTATAACTCTCAGCACATTGCACTGCTTTATTTCATTAGAGAGAAAGCAATAAAATCTTCTATATTAGACTACAAAAGCAACTTTAGGTCCTGAAAAGTCTTACCATGTAACACCCCACCACCACCATCACCATTGCTATCAAATACCACTCCACACTATCAAATATGAATTGCCTAAAGTTATGAAACATCATCCCTATTTGGGCAAAAGAATATCCAATTCCTTCTAATAAGTAATGTAAAAGTGCTCAAAGATAGGTATTCCCAAAAAATTTAAATGAGCTTCTTGTGCTAGCTCTTCGACATTACTCAGTGTCAGCCAGCCAACCGCTTTCATCACACAGCCTTGTTAGATTTTACTCTTTTGAAACCAGCAACAGTGGTGGTTTCAGTTAGTGAGAAGACAGGATTCAGTGAAAGGCTTTGCTCTCGCTACATGTGTGTGCTATCAGCAGAGAGGGGGTGAATGTTTGGAGGAGTATCACACTTTGTGATTTTGCAGGATGTCTGGGGTACTTTGAAGCAGTGATGTGTGTCTGACAGTTTATGACACTGTGATGGGAGTAGTCCTAAATATTTTAACGTACGTGACTGTATTAGTGAGTGGGTCTGAAGTATTTTGGCCACTAGGTTTTTTTTTTTTTTGAAACTATATTGAATTTGACTATTAGAGTACTCTTACTATCCTCCCATA
>VUQK01014943.1:16893-31467 GCA_015106715.1 Bujurquina vittata
ACCCCAAAGGATAAAAAACAAAACAGCAAAAAAAAAAAAATGAAAAATAAATTTCTTCCCTTTAAGGTAAAAAAAAAAAAAAAAAAAGCTGAGTAGGCTGCTGCATTTTCATAAAATCCTGCATGTTTCACACATATTTTCCTCATTGCTTCCATCCGTTCTGTTTATTTATGTGACTGTCAGGACCTTCAGAGTGGCGATGAGGGGTTATAATAAAACTATTCCGATTGCTTTGTTCATGTCATGACTGTACAGCATCTGCTCACGCCCATATACTGTTGTGATGCTTTTAATGAATCTTTCCATGACACTAAATGATCTCTCGTCCTTTGTGTATTTTCTTTGGAGGGAGGAGTCCTGGTTTTGAGTCTGCACGTGATGATGGATGATTAATAAATACGTTTAAATTGCATGTGTATATCAAGTCATGGATAATATAATATCCCAGATAGTGTGCATATTTACATGGAAGTGTGCGCTAACCTCCACCTCTCTGTTTATAGCCTTTTACTTATTTTAGTGAAGCTGAAGCATGTGGTCCTGATTGAATTTATAGAATTAAAGGAACATCACACAGTGAAGTGATTGCCAAAAATGTAGGAACAACTCTCCTCTTTAGAAATTATTTTGCTGTATTTTAAGTAGTGTAATGGACTGCTCGTGGGTTGAGAGGTTAGCACAGTGCTTCCCGAAGTGTGGGCTGTTAGATGGGGGGGGGGGGCATGGGATTTTCTGGTTTTAAGGGGGCCGCAGCACTCTTGACTTTGGGAACCACTGGTTTAGCAAATCTTAAGGTGTGAGAATACAATTCAGGTGGTGACACAGACAAACAAAAACTATTGAACCTTTTTTTCCCAATAAAATTCAGTTTGACTTGTTTTGTGAGTTTGCCAAAAGGATTACTCGTTGATGAAAGTTAAATATATTTTTCAGCACATAGGAGAAGTTTTCTTTCAAGTCTTTTTGCCAGACACACTCATGAGATAAATTTATACAATTCTGGTGGAGCTCTAGGTTTTAAAAAGCTACCTGGGTTTAAAGTCCCCTTTCCCATAAATTTATACCCAGTCAAATGAGCTTCTCATGTAAGTTCATATTTTCTGTTTTTGTGACCACATGGTGGAATCTCTACAAGATTGATGTATGTGTGAGGTGTGTGCATATGTTATTGTTTTACAATTAGACCTAAAAACATTTTCATAAAGAAATTGTAGTTAACTCTCTGAAGTTTAAGTTGTCATTGGTTTTGGCAATCAGAGAACTTCTGACGCACATAAAGTCTGTATTATGTGTCTCTAAGTTACAGGGCTAGGGTAAGGTTACCATCCTAGTCCTAATGAGTTATATTATTATAAATCCAGTCAAGAACAAATATATTTACATTTTTTCACTATCATGTTCACTAAACCAGTTTGTGATGATCTGAGCTTTGTGACATGGCAGGTTATCCTGCTCGTAGCAGGCAGCAGAAGGTGGGTGCACTGTGGTCATAAAGGGACGGACATGGTTATCAACAATACTCAAATAGGCTGTGGTGTTTAGTTCAGTACCAAGGAGGCCGAAATATCCCTAAACACCATTACACCACCATCAGCCTGAACTGCTGATCCAAGGCAGTTCAGGCTTTCATGATGTTAATACCCATGTCTACATCCCTAAATGCACTGAGGTGCTGCCATGTGACTGGCTGATTAGATATTTAAACAACTGAATAGGTGTACCTAATCCGGTGAGTGTATATTCCCCACAGTCGCTTCAACTGCTTATATCAAGGTTGAAGGAGGTTGGCATATACAACAGTTATTTCACCTGATATTTGAATTAGCAATCAGTTGAACATGAAAAAACTAATCTATGTTTTTATATTAAACTGGAAAAAATGAACAGATGTTTACTGTATATTTTCTCTTTTTTTATGTATTCTTTCCATAAAACCCATACAGTTTGAAATCTTAAATAATGCCATGTAAAAAGATTGTAAAACTATTGTAAAAAGACTGTTATGCCAGCGTTTTTAAATTTAAATACATATTTTTAAAAAAGGGTTAGGGTTTGAAAAAGAAAATTAATCTAAATAATAACTTTTATTTGAGCTCTTTTTTGTTTCAGCGCTGCTTTGTTTTCTCAACCTGGTGGGCGTGACTTCCGGCCGATGACGTTCTCGTTTCCGTCAATGTGATTGGTTGAGAGTGACGTGTAGAATTGGCGCCACATTTCCAACAGGGAACAGAGCGGCACCGCTGTGTGTATTGTCGAATCTCTGAGCTTGACAGCAAGCAAAATAACCCGCTGTTTATGCCACTCCAGGGTTATTCGATCGGGCTCGTCTTATTTTAATAGTTTTTATCGACTGACCTCTCTGAAAATGTTCATCGCGGACATAAGAAGGGATTTTTATGAAGTTGTCGCCAACCAGGTAAGGCTAAAGCCAGGGCTAACTATAATAATAGCCAACATTACCGAGCAGATGGGAAGCCTAACATCAATTTCCACTATCAAACTTCAAGCGTTTATTTTATAAACTTTCTCGTGTTGCTTTCAGAGAGTCGTACTCCTGGTGGCACCAGACATTGACGCGCTCTGCGCCTGTAAAATACTACAGGTAAGACAGTAAACTGTTAGCAAGCGGTAACTCTTGCAGCCTTTACGTGTTCTGTTTTATTTGTACCACCGGGCATTGTGTTGGATCGACTGTTTTTCCACAGTTTTATTGAGCCGTACTTGTTTTCAGTGTAAATATCTCTTTTTCTAGTCGATATTATGCATGATAATGAGCATCTGCACTTTCAAACTAAGGTCATAGGTAGACGGTCTGAAAACAGAGCATGCTGATTAAATTATCTCTTGCACCATAGATAGCAAACCATACTGTGGTAACGCAGAGCTTACATCTGTCAATACATTGTAAATATTTACAAGTATTGTCAGTATGTTTGACTAAGTGCATGTTGAACTGTGTAGAGCTTTTATTTTACTTAAGATTCATCGTTCAGAGTAATTAAAAGATGAATTAAACAATAACTTCTTGTGTCTTTTCTAGGCGTTGTTTCACTGTGATCAGATCCAATATACACTGGTGCCAGTTACAGGCTGGCAGGACCTTGGCACAGCCTTCCTTGAACACAAAGAGCAGGTATACTCAAATCAGACCAGAGGGGTGTGCGACAAAGCCAGATTTAGGTTAACAAGCTATTTCTAGCTGGTATAAAGGTCTCTCTTTTAATCTGGCAAGATCACTATGTATACTACATAAAAGATGATTACTACATGTATCACTGACAGTTGTATTTAGCTACAATGAAAGCCTGGTTATGTTGAACATTAGCTTTGTAGTACACTCCTCTGAGCCTGCACATGAATATATGACAGTAACTTACATAAAATAGACCTTTGGAGGGTTTATACACTGAACATGATGTATTGTTTTGGCTTATTTTGTGCTGCAGTTTCGATATTTTGTTCTCATCAACTGTGGGGCAAATGTTGACCTCCTTGAGATGCTGCAGCCAGATGATGACTCCATCTTCTTCATCTGTGACACTCACCGGCCCGTAGATGTGGTCAATGTCTACAATGACACCCAGGTGATGTGTAATGATTTATTTAGTTCCAGATTTTAAGTTACATCCACAATAATAAGCTCGCAATTTAAAGCAGAATTTTAGCACCGTTTCAGGAATAATCTTTTATTTACTTTATATCACATGATCATTCTTCATCTTTGGTCAGAAGCTATGGCAATAGGAAACATGTACCTACATAAGAAGGATGAACTAACAAAATGTATGAAGCACAGGTTAATAAGTTGATGTACACCGCGCACCTGTAGTGAGGCTAGGCACCTGTAGTGACACTGACCCTAATTAAATGCAAAACTAGTAAAAAAAATAAATAGAAAGGTTGAGGAAGGAAAAAATGTCAGTGCCTCCACCTGCAAAACTATTCCTGTTTTCGAGGTTGTCTCATTGTTGTCTCTCTACTGCAGCTGTTATTAATTTCATTAACACCAAAGCAGCTAAAACTGATTAACAGTTTTACAGTACTTTTTGTGACTGATAATGTCGAGCAAGAAAGCTAAAGTAGATGTCAGTAATTGTTGAGACAGTCTGCTTTTTTGCCCATCTGGACTTACAATTTTAAAGCCAATATGGATTAGTGTGGATGTACCCTTTTATTATTGTGCTGCATTATAATTGCATTCTGTGACAAAACCTCAAATAGTTCATCCTTTTACATTTTGTTTATGCATTTCACCTTTAATGCTGATTCATTAAACATTTTTTTGCACCTGAAGTTTGTTAGATGTAAGTTTAACATTGAATTACATCCACGTTGTATTAGCTCCTTGTCTTCTGGTCAACAGATTAAGCTGCTCATCAAACAGGAAGACGACCTCGGCGTGCCGTCGTATGATGATATCTTTCGAGATGAAGAAGATGAGGAAGGAGAAGACTCTGGAAATGAGAGCGATGAAGGGTCAGAGCCGTCTGGCAAACGCAGGAGATTTGATGAAGTACGTGTTAAACAGAGTTGGTGCTGCCTGCAGGAATGAACTGGTAGATTAAACTGCGATGGCTGTTACAGTGGGATGTGATCATGTGTTTGCAGGGGGCCGTTGAAAGGAGAATTGAAAGGCAGCGGGCGAAGCGGGAGTGGGAGGCTCGAAGGTGAAGTGTTAGCTTAGTTAGTTGTTTAGTTCTTTCAGTGCACAGCACGATAGCTGAATGCATGCTGATGTATCGTTAATTTCACAGGAGGGAAATCCTGTTTGACTACGAGCAGTACGAATATCATGGAACCTCTGTGAGTCTAACTTTAAAGATATTTTCCTTCATGAGTTCTGAAAACCTTATTAGTATTATGCAAAGTTACATGAATTCCTGAATATGAACGTTTTGTTTTGTCTTTTTTTCTGTCAGGCTGCAATGATGTTTTTTGAGCTTGCGTATGTTTTGACTAAAGATACCAAGGACATGCTGTGGTGAGCTTTATGAGTAAATTTCTTTTATGACAAACATTCCTGAAATATAGTATATGCAGTCTGTTAGATATACACTGCTTCTTCTTTGCAGGTGGGCCATCATTGGGCTGACAGACCAGTGGGTTCATGATAAAATCACGCAGTAAGAATGCTCTCAGTTAAAAAGTTATTATCAAAAGCATAAATTCAATTTCAAACCTTTTTCCCAAAAAGTTGGGACACTGTAAAATGTAAATAATAGCTAAACACAATAACTGGTAAATCATTTAAAACCTAAATTGAATTAAAAATAAATCAGATTATTTGCCACAGTTCTTAATCCAAATTTGAAATTTTTGGTTCAGATCCTCATCAGTATGTACAGAGGAGGTCTGGAGAGAGGTACATTGTCAAGGTTTGAGGTTTAGAGCTGCATATGATCCAGTGTTGTCCATCTTGCCAAATTGATGGAATTATGCACACAGAAAAGTACCATCAGATTTTAATCCACCTTCTGAAGAGCATCTGATTGGCAACAGCTTAATTTTTCAGATTGATAATGATCTCAAACACACTGCCAGTGCATTAAAAGCATACCTGAATAGAAAAATACAAAATGGAACACTGTGACACATGGATTAACCTCCCCAGAGCCCGGAGCTCACCATTATTGAAACAGAGAGCAGAACAAAAGGCAGCCAACATTCAAAGAAGAGCTTTGAAAGACCTTCACGAGACCGGTGAACTATTTCACAGTTTTCCAAAAGAAGTTAAAATTTGGATGGTTTACACCACAGAATAGTTTTCCTCTTTTAAATTTGCCTATAATGAATCAAATATAATATTTCAGTGATTTGCACATCACTGCACTCTGCTTGTATTTATATTTTACCCAGTGCCCAAACTTTCTGTGAACTGTGTTGTGCTTTAGAATCACTGCTGGTTGCAAGATGATTTTTTTTTAAATGTTTCCATTGAACTCTGCCTCTCTCCTTTTTTTAGTATGAAGTATGTAACAGACATCGCCACTCTGCAGCGACACGTTTCCCGACATAACCACCGAAATGAAGATGAGGAGAACTCGCTCTCCATCGACTGTATGAGGATCTCCTTTGAATATGAGTATCCTTAACTCATCTGGCTTGTTGCCTTTTATATCCCAACTTATTTCCGCCATAAAAGTGCTCTCATTGCTGACATTAGGCCCTTAACCATCTCTCAAGTCTTCGTCTAACACTTTACCAACACTGGTCTCTGTATGAGAGCATTTGTAACTCGTGTTACACTTCCTGCAGCTTCAAGCTCTGGACCTTAAATGGCCAAAAGAAACTCCAGGAGTTCTTAGCAGACATGGGGTAAAGTGTCTTCAAGTCCATGGTTCCTCTTTTGTTGAGCCAAATTTTGTTTTATTAAATAATATTTGTGTGTACCAGGCTGCCGCTGAAACAAGTGCGTCAGAAGTTTAACTCTATGGATATGTCGATCAAAGAAAACCTGAGGGACGTCATTGAGGAGTCGTCTAATAAATATGGGTATGAATCTAGACATAATAAAAACTCTGGCTGTTTATTCAGTTTACTTTTCCAAGTGATACTTAAATTTCTCCTCTTCATCAGTTTGAAGGACGTCCGTATCCAGACCTTTGGTGTTCACTTTGGCTTTAAGAACCGTTTCCTGGCTAGTGACATAGTGCATGCTACTGCTGCCTTGCTGGAGAGCACTGAGAAAGATGATAGCGAGACTGACAGCTTCATCAAGGCTCTCGATGCTCTTTCCAGGTATGGAGAGAAAATTAAGCTCACTGTTAAGTCTTAATGTGCTCACATTTCCTTTAAAAATGTTCATGATCTTAATTTTTTTTTTCTTTTTTCTCAGGAGTAACCTCGGTCGTCTGCATTTGGGAATTGAGCTGGCTAAGAAGAAGCTGATTGCCATCCAGCAAACAGTCGCCAGCTGCATCTGTACCAACCTCATCCTATCACAGGGACCCTTCCTCTACTGCTACCTCATGGAGGTGCGGATGTTTGGATGCTTGATATGTGTGTGCTTGTATTTTTATTTAGCACCACATCCTGTTCACATCTTCTCTGCCTTCTGCTCATTGTAGGGAACACCTGATGTGAAGCTGTTTTCTAAGCCCATGGCACTGATCCTGCTCTGCAAGTACCTCCTGAAGGCTTTTGTCCATTCAGTGAGTTCCTGAATGCTATCAAGACTGATTCAGAATCTCAAAGGAGGCTTATTGAAATCATAGTTATTCAAGTCTTTATGCTCTTTCACTCACTGTGTCTTGGCCATTTAGACGAGGAATAAACGCTGCAAACTGCTTCCCCTCGTCATGGCTGCTCCCAAGGATGTGGAGAAGGGAACTGTGATTGTTGTGGGAATCCCACCAGAGTCTGAGACATCTGACAAGAAGAAGTAAGTCATTTTTCTCATTTTATAACTTCTGCCTACCTCCTCGACTCGCAGCGCTGGTGGCAGGGATAAAAGGGACAAAGAGAGAAGTAGAGGGTGTGCAAACTGAGAAATGTGGAGGATCTGACTTTGAACAGTAGCTGTATGACAGCACAGCCTTCATTGCACAAATGATTTCACTGGAGCATGAGTAACAGCATTTAGATGATTATGACCTGCCTGCAGGCCAAAACTAAGACAAAGGAAGAATCACTGCCAGAAATTTAAAAATGTATTTAACTTAATGAAGGAAAGTATGAATGACAATAAAGAATCCTTGAATGAAGCGTGAGGGTGAGTAGCAGAGGCGTAAAGTGTTGTAAGGATGTGTTGATTTTGATGAGGTGCAAAACAGATTAAGATAACAAAGATGGCACTGAACGGCTCACACTGGTATACGGACGGGTGGAGTTTAAAATGCTATGCAGAACATTAACCAGTTTGTCTGCATGGTTGCCATTCCCACTCAATTGCAACACCAGAAAACACACAACAACCACCAGAAGAGGGCCCGGAGGTGTAACTGTGATGCTGTTTTTAATCCGTCTCATTTTAGATTAATACAACAGAAGTAAAGAACACCTAAATAATAAGTAATTGTTTCAGACTAATTTCCCTACACTCAAGGTGTGTTCTTAAACCTCGAAACTCAAAAATGGGCTTGATGTCTGGTTATTTTTCTCCTGTATTTGTTATTGGCAGAGAACACAGAGTTAATGAGACTTACACACAGTGTAATCACCTAATTGGGGTCCATCCTAATTGTACTCGAAGCTGTTTTATGGGCAGTGAATGAGCTGCTACGTCATTGGCATTCTGGTTAGACCGTATACATAGGAGCTGGATGTAAGAACACACGTATGCTTTGCTTGAATTGGGCTTTAAGCGGTCTCTAACCTGCAAAGTCATCTTTACAAAGACTGTGTAATGTCTCATTAAGCCCGTGTGACAGAAGGTAGCCATCTGCACTCACTCTGCCAGATCTGATCCAAACTGCCTTTCACACTTTCACCTGTTCAGTGCTTCATGTGAGAGAAAACGTGCTGATCTGAAGAAAGGACAAAAAAAATCTTAAAGCAAGTTTGTTGTACAAATTTAAAGCCTCCATTTCTGTTCAAATAAGGAGGCTGGACTTTTATTGAAGTAAAAGAAAAATTTACAAGGATGAGATTGTCTTAAATCAGCAGCAGTTCATGTTCTTTGGCTCACGGTTCGACTGCTGCCGTAGTCTTTAAGAAACTCAGGCTAATATAAAATTATCCTTTTAGCTAAAACTTGAAGAAGGGCCCACATCATTTTGTGCAGTGCTTCACCGACTACTGAGCTGTTTTTGGAAACATTTTAGTTCTTAAGGCTCCTTAAAGCAAAGCTCTGACCTTGATTTCAGGCCTTCTTGCCTCCCATTGAACTTATTATCATTATTATAAAGTAGGAAATGAAATACCTGCAAGTCTTCACATTGGTAAGCTGGAATCTATAAAAAAAAATTTTTTTTTAATTTGGAAAAATTTTTAAACTATTAATGAATCAAAATGAATGTTCTGTCAGTTAACTGCTCTTATTTCTTTCCTTTTGACATTTCTTATCAGCATTCAGCAATAATGCCTCTTCCCATTTTTCCTGTTAGTTTCTTTGGTCGAGCATTTGAGAAAGCTTCAGAGAGCACCAGCTCCAGGACTCTTCACGACCACTTTGACACTTCAAGTAAGAAACAGTAAAGTTTTCGGCTGCGGTGCGGACAGTCAGTACATTTGTTTTTACACATCTCTAATGTGGACACTTGGTGGCAGCCTCGTCTTTATTTACCATCCAGTCTGATTGTTGTTGTTTTGTCCTCCACCCACCCCATCAATTATGATGTTGTTAATCCAGATGTTAGTCAAAACCTTTACTTTAATCAGTCATGTCTCATGTGTAAAATAGTATTTGAGTGTTTCTACTCATTCTCATCTGAAATATTTATTCCAATCTACAATCATTTTGGTATTAAGTGACTGATAATTTGACTGTTTATTTACAGAAATCACTTGCCAGAAAATCCCCTCCCCGGATGTCAAAATGTTGCTGGATGATTTGAGCTGTTGGCATGTTTTTCTTTCTTATCTGTGTTTTTCTTTCTGCAGTAATTGAGTTAAAGACTGAGGACAGGAGCAAGTTTCTGGATGCACTCATCACTCTCCTCTCATGAGAAACTGAAGGCCCCCGGGAGACTGTGAGTCCATCCTCTCAGTTTGAACAGACCTGCTGCTGGTCACATCTTTGTTAGACGTGACTAAAATCAAACGGTCACGTTGTGCTTGTAAATTGTCGCCAGTTCCAGAACTTTATCCATGTTCTTTTTTGGTTTGTTTATTTGTCTTTTTGTTGCTGATGGTTTTAATAGGTTTTAGGCATATATTGTACAGTGTTTTTGTAAATGTGCTGTTTTGAAATTTGCATCTTTTATTTCTGTTTGTAAGAAGTTCAGATCATTTACATTTTAAACATCTTTAATAAATCTTTATATTATGGAAACGTTTTGATTTTCAAGGCTTTGCTTTTGTTGAAGTTTTAGTTTTATATTATCAGACATTAATCATTATTAGTCTTTCTATAGTCTTGCAGTATTTAAACTTCTTTTTTTTTTTACCTTTTTATACCTTATCTAACGTACGACCGAGAAATCCCACATGTTGATTTGAAGTTAAAGTAGAGTTAAACATCACAATGACTAAATATTTTTTCAGGTTTATATTAACAAGCAACATAATTTAACTATAAACCATAATATTTCAACTAAGAATGTCATTATAGTGTCTTCAGTTGCAATATTATGATGTTATAACATTGCCTATAGTTATGTTGTCTCGTTTAGCATGTTAAATGTCAAAGTTCATGACAGTACAATTAGAAAAAGACTGAACAAGTATGGCTTGTTTGGAAAGATTGGCAGGAAAAAGCCTCTCTAAAAAGAGCATGGCAGCGTGGCTTAGGTTTGTAAAGTTACATCTGAACAAAACAAAACTTGTGCAACAATTTCCTTTGGAGCTACAAGGGGAGCCTTCTTACCATAGTTCACCATGTTTGGTGAAATCCAAACAGGAAATCAGCACAAACATGTAATACATCCCAAGCACAGCTGCACAGCTCCATATCTACAGCAGAATAAATGGAGGGGAAAATCATGGCGTTGCAATAATTCAAAGCCCAGATCTCAACCTGACTGAAATGCTGTGGTGAGGCCTTAAGAGAGCTGTGCATAAATGAATGGCCACGAAAGTTAATGAACAGCAATTTTGGAAAGAAGAGTGGGCCAAAATGGACTGTGTGCAGCTCACTTTTTAATTTATCTATACCAAATGTAGTCACATCGAATATATTGCTGGAGTCAGCATAGCTGAACCTTTTCAGGATAAAAAGCTGGTCCAGAGTTCCACAACCAGAACAAAAACCGCATTGTTCCTCTTGAATCTGAGGTTTTACTGACAGATGCTCAGACTTGAAGTCAGCAGCGCTCCACCTGCACTCACTGAGTGAGCAGAGCACCACTTTCCCCTCCTGAGTCACCTGACGGTTTGCCAGAATCACCTTGAAGCCATTTAAAAGTCTTTTTGTAGCCTCAGCTCTTTATGGCAGCCTCAGTGATGGAGGTGTAGAACCATGGTCTATTTGGACTCGGTGTCCTCAGCCTCTCAAACTGCTGTTGAAGTTCTGCCAGAGGTTGGAGTTGAAGATCTCAAAAAACTGGTGTGTTCCCAGTGCACCTTCAGTATACTTTTGGGTGCACCAGGTCTGTCCAGCATACTCGTCTGCCACCTGATCCAACTCACCACCAGGTGCTGATCAGTTGACAGCTCAGCTCTTCTCTTCCTCAGAGTGTCCAGACCACACAGCTGCAGATCTGATAACATGACTACAAAATCGATCATCGACCTGCGACCTAGGGTGCCCTGGTGCCACATGCACTTATGGGCATCCCTATGTTCAAATATGGTGTTTGTTATTGAATTGCTGAGAGGGAGAAATTACCACATTCTTAAAAATCTCTGGTGATAGGCTATTCATTCATCTTCAGGCAGGAGGCAGGGGGCTAAAATCAGCTCTGAAAAATCCAGTGGTTATAAGGAAGTAATAAGTCTTGTATCATAAAACAAAGACTTGGCTGTTAGCGGTGGTCAGTGAAAGGGCCAGAGAAAGTGATCCAAGCTGATAAACTCATTTCATCTTAATCCAGTCTTTTGTTTTTGCTGACGTACAACTTGTGGTTCCACGGAAACTCCCTTTACTGCATTTCTCTGGTTTCCACTTAGAGTATTGAGGTTCACTGAACTTAACATCTTGTCGTGAGCTCAGCCTGCTTATGTGGGACAAAGGTGAGAACAGCAGCCTTGGCCAACACTGGGGAATGTAGGCCAGGCCTCCCGGTGGTAACTTACTGCCGCCCCTGAGGCTCACTGGAAAGGAAAGGCCTGAGCTGCTCTCGGTGGGGTGATTTAGATCCCTATCACCCTTGGATCAGGATAACATCATGAACTTCGTGGCGAAGGGTGTTTGGATGGTTTCGCAGGAAAGTCTGGACAGAGCATCAGCAGTGAGACGAAAACGTGCTGCAGCAGAGGATGTTAATGCAAACATTGCATTAACATTCTTTGCATTATTGTCAGGAGGGCGTGGACATCAATGTGATTTAGCTCGGTAATGAATTTGAAAGTTACGTTGTTTCCCGTAGGCTAGTTGAGAATTTTTTTACGTCCATAATGACCCTGTTTACAGTCACAGCAGAGTGATGTTATCCAGAAGAAATAATGCTTACAAAAGGTTACTGAGGAAGCAAAGTAGTGCATTTTAAGAGATGTGATTATCATTAATTGCAGCCACCAGCCACTCTGTTTTTCCCCATTATCTTTCAGGTTTTTGTTTGTTTTGTTAATTCTGGTGTGCAGCTATGTGGAACTTTTAACCATTTTTAAAGAGCACCTATGATTTTTGGCAGCACTTCATAGCATAGCCTGCAAACTATGAAAAAAAAATACCATGTAGTTTTTAAAAATTTTAGTATCTAAAAATACTTTTAGGTACAGTAGAAGAGAAGAGGAGGGTAAAAATTGTAGGTTTTAAAGAAAAGAAATAATAAATAATACTTGAAATATTTTTAAGTAATATAATCTGTAAATTTGTAGTATTTTTACAACCTCCAGTCTTAATTTAACTGTTACTGTCCATGTTCAGAGGCAGTTGTGCGAATTTGCACTTTGCTCTTCCTCAATGTCCCAGATGTTTGTCTGCATTGAATTTCAGTGGAAAAAATTAATTTGAGTTATGACAATGGAATTTGAATTTTGAGAAATAATGTTTTTGATTAAAAGGGGCCCAATTTATACTGTAAGTAATATCCAGTAGTCATTATGTTTGAGGTATTTTAGAGGAAAGGGGAATGTTTATCTGTGATGCAGATTAAGGAGGGGGACCGGAGGTGTACTCCATCAGTCACATTCCCCAACCTCCCTGGGAAGGTCTATGCCAGGGTGCTGGAAAGGAGGATTGTGGGTGTTGGACAGAATTTCTAGGCATAGCCAAGTGGTGGGAAAATTCCGCCTTGGTGGCCTCAGAATCTTAGCTCTGCTTGTTGCAGATGATGCGGTCCTGTTGGTTTGATCAGGTGCTGGCCTCCAGGTCACAGTGGAATGGTTTGCATCCGAGTGTGAAGTAGCAGGTGAGATGAGAATCAGCAACTCTAATTCTAAGGCCATGGTTCTCAGCCGGAAAAGGGTGGAGTGCCCACTTCGGGTCAGGGACGAGTTGCTGCCCCAAGTGTAGGAGTTTAAGTATCTCAAGGCCTTATTCACAAGTTAGGTGAATTGGGAGCAGGCGATTGACAGACGGATTGGGGCTGTGGCTGCACCGGTCTCTCTTGGTAAAGAGAGCTAAGCGAAGGTGTGACTGGCCTCTCCCTTAGAGATGATGAGTGCAGCCATTTACAAGGGGCTCGGATTAGAGCCTCTTCCCCTTCACATTGAAAGCAACCAGTTGAGGTGGTTTGGGCTTCTGACTAGGATGCATCCTGGCTGCCTCCTGTGTGAGGTGTTCCGGGCATTTCCTACTGGGAGGAGGCCTGAGGCAGACCCAGGACACACTGGACTCACGGTTGAGAAGAACAAGAGCCCCCGTTTTACACCATAATTGCACAGTACCTTTAGGGGCATGAACTATATCATTCAGTAGCCTAACCTGTTTATCTCACATTGTAATTAAACAGTACTACAGTGACAGTGGCTACACTAATGAATAGCCTAAACTTCCGATCTTAAATTGTAATTAAACTTTTTTTTACCATACTATATAAGCACACATATGTGCTAACCTGATATTAAATTTGAACTATTTATATTTTAATCTGAATGTCCCAACTTTAATATCAGTTTCTCTGAAACAGACTTTCATCCTCACTAAAAATTCAAATCTCCATATGCGTCTATATTTCCTTCTAAGAATTAAAATTCTTTTCTTGTAACTCGAATGTAGTTTTTAAAATCAGCATCACTGTGAAAGAGCATGTTAGCTTGGATTCACACAATATATGGACATCAAAGTATTATTTAATTACAACGTTAGATTTGATGGATAGAGATGGATAGAGTACTCGATAATACAACCCTTGTACTTGAATGCAAAGTTAAAAATACTCCAAATACTGAAATACTTACCAAATAATTGATTTCTTCTTTCTTTTAAAAAATTTCCCTTTTTTTTTACCCCCTTTATTGTGCTTTACAAGTAAATCAGTGTTTGTGGCTGCTGAAAGTTGAAGCCTAAATTCAGAACAATCACTTGGTAAATTCCAGGAAATTACACAATACATCATGGTCTGCATTATAAAGTGCTACTATGTTTCCCTCTTGTCTGTTATACACAAAGATACTGTCATCTATATGCTGTTACAATAATGGATACACATATTAGACATGACCAGAGTTTCAAATAATGTGATCTGCTCACTTACCAGTAATGTTCCTGTGGTACATCCACCTGTTTGGCCTTCTCCCCCTCAGCCATCAATCAATTTGCTCTCCATACCCCCCCCCCCCCCCCCCCCCCCCCCCCCCCCCCCCCTGGCCAGGGGGCCCCCCCCCCCTTTCCCCCCCCCCCCCCACGGGAAAAGGGGCCGCGGGCGGGCGACC
>VUQK01014943.1:31487-73770 GCA_015106715.1 Bujurquina vittata
CTTCCCGTAATTTTTCCGTGGTTCCACCCCCTTTTTTGCCCTTTTCCCCCCCGCCCACCATCAATTTTGCCCCCCTTCCCCCCCCCCCCCCCACTTCCCTCCCCTTACACCTCTGGTGAAGTGGGGCCACTGCCCTTTACGCTGCTCTGCATACGAGGAATGTGGCACGTTGCAGAGCAGACACACATACACACGGACACACACTTAGGAAAACATCTCCCCAAAGGGAGGACCCTGCAGTCAGTGCGTAGACGTGCAGAAGAGACGTAACACAAACAGTACTGTTGTCTAAACAGGACTGAGCCGCTTAGTGGGTTGTTGGTGGAGTAATGATGTGGGAGAGGGGATGGAGAGGTTGATTACAAATTTTTCTGACTATATTATAAACTACATTAAAAATATCTATAAAACCTTTTAAGCATTTTAAGATTTGACTAAATCTTTAATGAAATTTAATTCACAGAATCGGTTTCCTAATTAGAAACACTGGAATGGCAGTTACAGATGGTAGCATCACGGACTCATGTTGGATTTCTGAAGGAGATGACTTGTTTGTATAACAATGTAGTAATGCATTAGCTATCAATCATTTGCAGAAAGGCCTAATATATACAAACATTAGTATCTTTGTGTATATTAGATAGGTAGGCGGTATGAGTGCAGAAATGTCAAACAGTTTATTTCACCTATCATGCTGAATTGGCCTTTTTCATGTATTTACTGGCCTTCTTCAAGTATATCCACTCCTGATCCTAATAAATTCTAATTACTTTGGTGATTCAGACTTGTTATTTAGTGCCACTGCAAAGCTCAATAATTTGACAGCCTGCAAAAAGACAAAATGTTGTTTCACTGCTTACTTACATGCTGGCTCTTCCTGCATGTAATTACTTTTATTTCACCTTCTTTGATAATGTTGTGAAGAATTCCCTTTCTTGAAATAAAATCGGTAATATTTAACACATCAGTAATGTGCCACATAAATCAGCGTCAGCACTTTCCACCCCTGTTCCCTCTCTGTCTCCGACAATCCCAGATACACTTAGCTTCACTGGACAGCCAGAGACAAAGAACCAGCTGATTATCTCCCAATCATGCTGTGAGCGGGGGCATGATCCACAGTTATCTGATCCACACAAACAGCTCATACAAACTCAAAATTTCTCCACACCAATGCAAACATCACCTTGAAAGACTTATTTCCTGCACTGCCTCTGCTGCTTTCATTTCAGCCTGTCAGTCCACAGTTGCCCTTAATGATCCCTAACCCCTACGACCTTTAACCTCTTTGAACCCTCTCACAGTTGGAGGTGTTATTTCCTGAATTGGTCTCTTCTCTTCCTTTGTTTTAAAATGCTTTCAAGCAAAAGAGATTAGCAGCAAAGATACGACACGGGACCTGAGAGATGCATCTGGCCCTTCAGTTGATTCAGCTACTGTTAGTCAGAAATGGTCTGAATTGAAGGGTGGATGTCAAGAAGGTCGACTTAAGGAAGGGAAACAGGGAGAAAAGGCTGAAGTATGCCACATCATACAAGAGTTGGACAGAAAATCAGGGGCAGAGGCTCTTATCGAACGACGAATCCAAATTTGAATTTTTTTGGTTCAATTGTCAGTGTGTATGAAGGAAGTCAGTGAGTCTCTACAGCCATCTGTAAAACACGCTGGAGGCTCTGTCATAGTTTGGGGCTGCTTTTCAGCCACAGGTGTTGGAGACCTTGTCAAAATTGATGGAATTACAGTATGAACGTAGAAAAGTACCATCAGATTTTGATCCATCATGCGGTACCATCTGAAAAGCATCTGATTGGTTACACCTTCATTTTACATCATGACAATGATTCCAAACACTGCCAGTGCAGTAAGAGCATACCTGGATAGAAAAATACAATCAAACACAATCACTCATGGATTGTGCTCCCCAGAGTCCGGACCTGCACATTATTGAAGCAGTGTGGGACCATCCTTTCAGAGAATGGAGCAGAAGGCAGTCAACATCCAAAGAAGACCTTTAAAGGTCCTTTAAGAAGGCTGGAAAACAATTCCTGAAATTATAATAAAGCTCGCTATGTTGAAGAATAAAGGTGGTCATACTGAATGGTGACTGTTTCTGCCCTAAATGCTGTATTTCCATTTATGTTTGCACACGTTTCAATGGATCGCTGAACCCTTGGCTCAAGACTTATGCACAGCACTGTACCAATCCAACCTTATAGCAATAAAAACTACTTTAATACAAGGTCTAGGTTTATCTATAAATATGCTTTCCACACGCTGTGTTTCTGATTGTTGGGAAAACCAGCATTACATTTGTGTGTTTGCACGCTGGGATGTCAGGCACAAAAACTGAGGGAAAGCTGAAGGAGGGCAGGCTCAAACACAGTCGGGTGTGATGAGAGGGTCTTTTTTTTTTTTCTGCCATTCTCTGTGGTGGGTGGCTCGGTCATGCAGGACATCCTTTAGAGGATAACAAGCAGAACAACTTTTATTCTTGAAAATACACTATGGTCCCCTGCACACAGACAGAGCTCAGGAAGAGAGAGAAAAAAAAACATGACAACATGAGTTTCCCTTGTTCTACCTTTCATTTTTTTCACATATCAAGTGCAGGATTTTTCCATTCAAGAGCCCCAAGTGTTCCTGCTTGATGTAATTAGTCCAGAAACAATACACTTGGTGCATTTAAATCCTGATCCTGTTTGTGTGCGTGTTTTGGAGTGTTTGTTTACTAAGCCACTGATTGCCATATCCTATGTTTGAACAGGAGCTCAAATTAGAAGCCAAAGCTAAAGTACCACCTGTATCTCAGACCTTTACAGCAACAGGAGCAATAAATGCCAGTATGGTTAGTTGGTGCAGCCTTTCTTGTAAGACAGACTGACATCACATGCATTTTGCTAACCATACCAAATCCAAATGTCTCCTGATCCCACCCAGACATTCCTCATACTGCCAGCACTCCTCTTCATCTCACTGAGGGCTGTCATTCACCACTTTATCTTGTCTGACTGACCCACTCGTACGTGTGTATCCACCAGTAAATGGATGCTTTTATGTATCCAGGTATTTAAAATTTCCATCTGAAGATATATTGGAACATGAGCTCAGTCAGACTGGCATGAAAGGAGTTGAGACTCCCTGTTTGAGTTTTTCCTCGCCCATATTTTCCAGATAAAACTAGCCCTGCGCTCTCTGTTTATCATGTTTTCATGTGGCTTGTCTCACATTATACATGAAAACCTAAATACTCTGTCATTTTTGCGAAAGTGAGATTAAATATTTGGCATGTCTTTTTGCAAATATTGAAATTTTGCTTGGATGAAGTTAGGTCATTCATATTATCATTCATTACCCAGCAGGTAATAGTTTTTGGAAGTTCTTGTCCAGGAGGATTTTCTTTACCCATGTATGCTGAATTAATCCACCAGATGTTGTAAACCTACATAATCCATTTTTGAGTATGTGGGAAGACAGGCAACATAGTTTTGATGTAGGCATAAAGATCAAACTGTATACAATAAAGTGAATGCTAGCAATGATTTTCACTGAATAGAGGCTGTGTATTGACTGACCATCGCTGGGATTAAGAGGTCAGATTCTCCCTAAATTATTTTGCATATTATTTTCTTAGACATAGTCCTGTGAAAAACTAAGTTCACCTATACTGCTTCCATGGGAATTAAGAAAGTAATTAGCAGCCAGGTGGTGCTATTAAAAATGCACTTTATAACAATGCCACAATCTTCCTAGGAGTGGACATTCCAGCAAAT
This sequence comes from Bujurquina vittata, assembly GCA_015106715.1. Classification (NCBI taxonomy): domain Eukaryota; kingdom Metazoa; phylum Chordata; class Actinopteri; order Cichliformes; family Cichlidae; genus Bujurquina; species Bujurquina vittata. Next base: position 35,258 of record VUQK01014943.1, read on the forward strand.
TCACTGGAAGGTCAGACTGTTCAATTCTCAGAGAAACCAAAAAACAACCCCCCAAAAAAGGACATCTTATTATTCATCATTAACTGAAGAAAATAAGAACACCCCCAGGTCTGTTTTCAGCACTTTAGCCAGGCTGACAAAGAGTCAGAGCTCTGTTGAGCCGAGTATTCCTTTCACTTTAACTAGTAATGATGTCATGATTTTTTCATAAATAGAATTTTAACCATTAAAGAAAAAGTTCTTCATAACATTTCAAAGACATATCTTGATGTTCAGCTTTTTTAGACTCTCTCTCTCAATTGATCTTTCTGAGTTAACTTCAATAGTTACATTCCTACTAGACTGCACAGTTAATGGAGTGTCTGCGTGGGTTTTCTCTGGGTGCTCTGGTTTCCTCCCACAGTCCAAAGACATGCAGTTAGTGGGGTTAGGTTAATTGGTGATTCTAAAACGCCCATCATGTGAGTGTGAATGGTTGTCTGCCTCTCTGTGTTAGCTCTGTGACAGGCTCGTGAGCTGTACAGGGTGTACCTTGCCTGTCACCCTCTGACACCTGGAATACCCCCCCATGACCTTGAAAAGGATAAGTGGAGGAAGATGGATGGATGGATGAAGTAGTTGTGAAGCAGCTAACTGATCATCTTCAGAGGAATGGTTTATTTGAAGAGTTTCAGTCAGGTTTCAGAATTCATCACGGTACAGAAGCAGCATTAGTGAAGGTTATAAAGGATCTTCTTAGAGCCTCTGACAGTGGACTCATCTCTGTGCTTGTGAACACGGTGTCTAACCAGATACATACTCTGGGTGGCATTACCTTGACCGCCAGTATCTCTGTGAGGAACCTTGGAGTAATTTTTGACCAGAATATGTCCTTATATTAAAAAATATCTGTAGGACTGAGTTTTTGCACTTGCACAACATTTCAAAAATTAGAAACCTACTGTCTCAGAGTGATGCTGAAAAGCAAATTCATGCATTTATTACTTCTAGGCTGGACTATTTTAATTCATTATTATCAGGTTGTTCTAAAAGCTCCCTGAAAAGTCTTCAGCTGATCCAAAATGCTGCAGCTAGAGTACTGACAGGGACTAGAAAGAGAGAGAGGATATTTTTCCCATAGTGGCTTGTCTTCATTGGCTCCTTGTTAAATCTAGAACAGAATTTAACAAAACCAAAAAAACAAGTACTCCTGGCGGCCTCTGGATCCCACCTATCTGTACAAAATGATAACCAACAGTCAACAGCACCCCTCCCTTTTTCAGGGGCCTTCAACTTCTGGTTACCTAAGATAAGCGTCTCAGCTCTTGTATCCATGCAGAACTCAGGTCTGAGCTACCTTAAGTCTGAGTGATTTTATACCTCTGAATATCAGTTATCTGTTAACAAACTTAGCTCTCTAAGGGGCCGCTCTCTCCTTATGAAAGTTTTTTGGACAGACCCCCTCCTCTCTGTGTATTAAACTTTATTAAAGAATACAAAACAAAATTAAAAACAGTTTCAAAAACGAGCCCCTTTTTGAAACTGTTCCCGTGACTTCATTTTTAAACACAGGAAAATAAAACTTACACCACTGTTTAGAGCCGGTCCTTGTGATGCTCACAGTTCAAAGTTTATTTTGATAGGAGCAACGTTTTTTGATTTAGAAGCATTTGTTTGACATGTGCGCTGAGGCAAATTCAACAGGGCTCTGCCACAGAGTGCCTGCATTTTCAGTTGGCAGATCAAAGCTGTAGGGGCATTTGATTGGCTGATGATACTTCAAAGTGATTTGTGCAGCATGCAAGTGGTTCAAAGCATTTTTGGGCATTTCAGCATTTCTTAGCATTTCTTAGCATTTTAGCTCCGATCTTCAGCAGTTTCTTTGCTCCACAGCAAAATGTTTCAGACATATTAGAAAAAAACAACAATATACCGGCTGTAATGTTTTGCAAATAAAAAAAAAGATGAGTCCCCTTTTTTAAAATTTTATAAAAAATAAAACAACCCAAATTTAAAAAAAATAACAGACTCTTTATCCCAGCTAGTGGCACAAAAGTACCACCCTGACATACATCCCCTCCGTTTATTAATTAATTAAAATTTATATTTAATTTAAATAAATAAATAAATAAACTTTACCCTTCTATTGGCACAAAAGCACAACCCTGACATACATTTCCCTATTTATTCATGAATTAAAATTTATATTGAATTAAATTTAAAAAATAATAATTAAAAATGATGACGTCATCTATAGGAGGGGTACTTATCTATGTTATAGATCTTTATCTATTACTGATAAGATCTTGACATGCATTTGACATAAGCTGGGACCTCATTTCAGCTTTTCCTTCCCACTGGCACTGAGTGCTTGCTCAAGGGGGTCGTTTTGACTGTTGGGTTTTCTCTGTAATTATTGTAGGCTCTTTACTTCACAATGAGGCAACTGCTTGTTGTGATTTGGATCTATATAAAAAAATTGAATTGAATATGTTTATGTAGACAGATTTTTTTTCTGCTCTTCACTATGTGCATAATGCTTGGCAGTAAGCACAGAATGCTCACCTGCTGTTCAAACCTGTTTGTAGCATGCAGCCAATCTAAAGAAAGTCGGCTTAAAGGGAGGCTGGTCTTAAACGTCAAGGGCTAATTTTGAGTTGTGAATCATGTAAAGCTTCTCAGGCACAGAAGGTGAAAATTAGTGCAATGGATTCATTTTAACTGTGGCAATTAGCACCTAAAGTATAAAATAAAAGGATGAATTTGTTGTTTGGAGAAATTTCTCTATCCCCTCTAAAAAAAGAATTATATGTCCCTATTTTTCAAATTTCTTCATGATTTTTCTGACATGTGACTGTGCTCTGAAACCCAAAATGTGAACAACCCTGACATCAAGTTTGTGCCAAGACATTTTTCAGCTAATCCACATGGGTGTTTAAATGTTTGAAGAATGTCTGTTCTCACCTCACAGATGAACAATTATATGTTTCAAAGAGCTGTATCAAATCCTCTCACCAAGCCTAAAAACAGAGGGCTGCTCGATGCAGACTCATACATTTGTTTGTACCTGTGTTTGTGTGTATACTGAGGCTTTGGAAGTAGTTTACCCAAACCACAGAGCTCCATACACAAAGGTACACACACATCACGCTTCTACTCCTCCTCCTCCTCCTCCTCTCCACACCCTCCATGTTCCTTCCTGTTTCATGTTCCGCTGTCCCCTGCACAGGAAGCCTGGTCGTTCTACTGAACTGTGACTAAAGCCCGTGAGTCAGGCTCTAAACTGTGTGGACACACTGTTCTTCCTGATTTCCATCTCCATCCAGCGCTCTCATTGTTTCTCAAACAAATGGCTCGTGGGGTCTATAACGCTAGTCACATTTGTCCTCCATGTTTAACCACCTGCTGACTCTTGGCTTTACTATCTGTGAGTAAGCTGCGTCCAGCTGGGAGGTCTGCAGACTTCTGTGCACCTGCTGGCTCTGATGCAAGTCTGAGTCAATCAGTGAAAACCTGAACCAAGTCTTTTGTTTCATGACTCATGTCCACTGATTTAAAGGGTTTGTAGTATCCGTGCAATATGATATTAAGTTTTAAAATTACCAACCTTTCCAAGAGCAGTTATCAGCTGGTGTGAGGAGCTGAGGGCTGTGACCCTTATCAGAGTGGGAGACTTGGCTTACATGAGCTCATATCTGGTCAGTGGAGGGAGGTGATTTGCAGCTCGCCTGACCTGTGACCAGTCCCAGAGGTCAGGGTTCCGGCCATGAGAAGCAACTGCGTAACTCTTCCCTGAAAAAACACGTCTCTCCCTCATGACACAATCTGATATCAGTGAGCAATCTAACTGCCTTTTGACACAGCCTTAAACTGCGTGGCCCCCACTCACTCTGAGGTCTAGTTTAGTTGTTCTCTGCGTGCTTTGTCATCTATTTCTCATGTCTTTGTATGCATGTTTTGAAACTTATGGCAGCATTTGCTCTTTAGTTGAAACACAATGAAAGAATGTGATTTTGCTGTCTCAGCTGCTTTTACAGTGACCATTATAGGCTTTAAGTAAATCCCTCCTTCATCTTCCAGACTGCTGTGGATAGGCAATGTGTATGTTTGTTTGTGTGTGTGTGTGTGTGTGTGTGTGTCCATAGCTTCTGGAATGTCTGCTGGCCAGGCCTTTTATTAGGCTCATCCATACCACCACATTATAGGCTCCCGTAGCCAGGCAACTGCAGGTTCTGGCTGGTTACAATGGCGAGCGTCCATTGAGTGACGTCGCTGGCCCTATTTGCCTCTCTCCTCAGTGGAATGAGGGCCTTTTTAAATGCGCACCCCCCTAGCCGAACTCTTTCAACACTCGCACATATGTACACTCACTTAACCCGTTACTCTCTCTCTCACACACACACACACACACACACACACACACTGTGCTTCGTCACCCTCTGTGAAGAGGAGTGGAACTAACAATCAAAAAAGAAAAACATCTCACTGAGAGAGAGAACACTGCAGCTTCCAGGGAGTGTCTTTGTGTGGGAAAACCTATGCCGACCACAAAGTGTGCGTGTTTACTGGTGGCCAGGCTTCGCTTGATAATATTGTTTTATCTAGTTAGACATTTTTTACTATAGAACAACATTCTAGCAAATACAGCAGTTTTTGTGTTTATACTCTTTACTTTAAAAAGTAGCATTCAGAACATGTTGAATCCTCAGGCTAAATCCCAAAGAAATTTAATTTAACATCAAAAAAATAAAAGCTATATTATTTGGCATATAGGAAAAGAATAATTTTGTTTATTTTAAATCAACTATCAGAGACCTGGGAGTGACTTTTAATAGGTAAATGTGATTGCATTTAGACGTTAGGAGTCTGATTTATCCTTGTTTTCATCAGCTGAGAAGATTTTCAAGATTTATTTGCAATTTGTACTCACAAGCAAGGTTTGGGTACATAGGAATTAGGAAAGATAAATAAAGATTAAATAAAGTATATATAGTATATATAAAAAAGTATATATGTATATATAGTATATATAAAAAAGTATATATATATATATATATAAATACATATTCAAAAACATAAAAATGGTTACTTACGTTTGAAAAGGATGATTTCTTATCCAGTGCTCCTAATGAATATATATTACAGAGTGCCAGGTTAATGGAGACTGAACAGCAGTTACTGCACACTTAGTGTTACAAACTCAGTGGATGTTGTACAGATAATAAAATGTAAATTGCGCGTGTAGATCCGACAGATATTGCACCAATGAATATTATTTTAATAAATAAAATGTTGCACATCAGGTTTTAGCTGTGTGAAAATATTGCACTGTGAATTTTGGTTGTGAAACAGACTGTTACCCTGAGTTCTGGGGTGCCATCAGTCTGACCCCAGCAGGGAAGAAGCTTTTACAGAATCTAATCCTGCGTGTGATGATGCTGTCGGTTCTACTCTTCCTCAGGCTGTATGCTGTGTGTCTGGGCCTGAGGAGAAAGTGGGCAGGGTGGTGTGGGTCTCTGATTATGTGCTGTGCCCTCTTTTTGCATCGTCGTCATCTGGACTGTCGCAACGCACACTTCGCCTGCCTCAGTAAAAGTCTCCTTGGATCGTCTACAGCGTGCACAAAATGCCTGCAAGGGTCTTTACCAGATCCTCCAAATGCTCCCACGTCTCACGCCTCTGGTGATCTCACTGCACTTTCAATTCAAAGTTCTGGTTTTCACCTTTACTGCTCTGCAGGATGAAGCACACACCTGCATCAGAGAACTTTTGCAGCCATGTGTCACCAGCAGGAATCTCAGGCCCTCTGATCAAGACTTGTTATCTGGCCTAAAAACTAAAGGTGGCAGAGTCTTTGTAACTGTGGCCCCAATTGTTTGGAATTCTCTGCCCTCCTGGCTGCAGTCTACGAGCTCAGTTGACTCATTCAAAAAGCAGCTGAATACTCATGCTTTTAAACTGGCATTAAGATTGCCTTTTATTTTATTGTCTGTTTTCTTTTATGTTGGTTTTATTTGATGTGAAGCACCTTGTGATTTGTAAGATGAAAGGCACTATAAGTAAATGCACTTACTTTACTTACTTGCTTTGAGCACTTTTTTTTTTTATCAGTTTCTTACTGAACTGGTTCATCGTCTAACTTTTATTTGCTTTATTTGTTGACAAATCCCGTACACAATTTGTTTCCATAGCTTTCACAACCTTGAACTGGAAATATTGTATCAAACTCCACTTACAAATGAGGACCTTGTGACTTGGTTGAACGTGCTGGAATTTTGCTGCACTCTAAGTGAACCCTAAGTCAGTCCATCCAGCCGTCCAGCTGTCCGTCCATTCGTCCGTCCGTCCACCTGTCCATCCATGTTAACTGCTTATCAAAACCGTTCTGAGCACCCTAACTCTCATATGATCATTTAAATTTACCAGGAATATATCAGTATTCGTTATGTATGTTAATAGAACAGTGACTGTGAACTCCACTGCTCACCCTTTATCCTGACTGTATGCAGCCTCGCTGCGTGGCCATATTTCCAACTTTTAAGACAGCATATGACCTGCTAAGATTCTTAAGTCACCAGCAAAACAAGTATGCATAAGCTTCTGTAATCCACTCAAAGTTTTAAATCAGTTTTGTTACAGGAATATCTTTGGTTAAATTCTGTTGTTGCCACTGTTTAAAAAGGACTGTAACTTTATTACCTTGTTGTGCCAAAGTCCCCAGTTTCTAAGGAAAAAAAGTAAACTTCTCTGTACTGATTTGTCCGGGACCCATCTGTCTCAGCACCTACCAGTGGAAGGAGATGTGATGACTAATGAATAAATGCAGTGACTTGCAGGAAGACGATTCCAGCAGCTTCTCCACAGCTTTAATTTGAACCCCATTCACTAACTGTGGATGAGGAGGGGAGGGGAGGTGGTCTGAAGGCGGGTGGGTGAGTATTGTGAGTTGAACAGCAGAGCCCCACTCGAGCTGAATGGGCATTGTCATCTGGATTTCTATGGCTAACCAAAATTCTTTCTCCCGCCGTGGGGGTTGGTTTATGGATTCATGGTGGGAACGGCAAGTTTTACACACATCTACGGAGGGCAATCCTGCCCCTGCAGGCTGTCATAACACAGACGTTAGTTGTAGCTGCTTTAAGAACACACTTCAAATGAAGATTGCAGACAATATATTCAATTTAATATTAATAAAATGAAATGGTATTGCATCTTCATATACATGAATATGGACTCATTACATCAATCATCAACAATAGAAAACGAAGTTTATGCCAGGAAATTGTGAAAAAACAAACGACTTCCTGCAGGAACAATAAAGGGAAAACTGCAGGTTCTCGACACTGTAGCCTACACTGTGCCTGTTGTATATTTTCATGCCACATATAGGCTGCAGCTCCGGAACATAAGAGTCCAAAATAAGAGAAAATCTCAAAAGTCCCTCCCTCCAATCAACTCCTGAACTAAACAAAATCGTGTCTGAGGGTTTGACAAAATATTTTAGTCAAGTCCCCCTAAAGAAACTGGACTTTGAACATGTGGGAGTGCAAACATTCTCGGTTACTGTACAAGGTACTGTACAAGGCAAAAGAATAGCCTAAATTTTAGGTGGCTAGAGTTCCACAAGAAAATTCAAAAAACAAAGTAGTTATAATGGTAAACAATTCAAAATACTAATAATTTCGAGAATTTACAAAAGCTGGTACCTAACAAAGATACTCCTTTTTGTCGCGAGCTACCGCTTGTAGTTGATAGTCTTTGTTTAATCTCTTGTAGACAGACGCAAAAAAAGGATGTGTGAATGTGTGGTCCGAGCATATTGAAAGTCCAGTGTAAAAACAATAGATTCATTTTCAAGGTTCAGATTTCTGAAAAACAAACAAGCAAAACGAACAAACAAACGAAAAAAACTGCGGGTGCAAGGATAAAGTCCATAAAAAAAACAGTTTTTGAAAAGGCGCAGGTTATGCGTCACCTGCTGTGAGCCACAAAGCTACACATAATTCCTCTTGTCATAGTCCCCGTTCTGCGTGGCGGCTCTTTTGGTCGGGGCGTACTTTACCGAATATCCCGAGTTCTCGCTGGAGGGACAGGAGCAGCACAGCAGCACTCCTCCGATCAGTAGCAGTGCCGTGGCCGCCCAGCCGATGTAGAGCGCAGCGCCGATCTCCCTCTTCTTGGATGGGGGCACCTGCGGGTTGTAGAAGTCCGATATGATGTTGTTGGCCATCCAGCAAAGAGGCACGAGCACGAAGACACCACTGAGGATGTAGATCACCCCACCGGCATTCACCACCCGAGCTTTGATGTACTCAGTACGGATACAGTTGGTGCACTGTGCGCCCGCGATCACAACCATGAGACCCAGCACGCCCATCACGGAGGAGATGATGGTGAGCGCTCTGGCCGCCTGGAGATCGTGTGTGAGAGCGAGGATGGAGTCGTGTACCTTGCACTGCATCTGGCCTGTGCTCTGCACAACACAAGACATCCACAAGCCGTCCCAGAGTGTTTGAGCCACCACGATGTTGGCTTCGATGAAAGCCGTCACCTTCCACATGGGCAACCCGCAGGCAACCATCACAAGGAGCGAGCCAATAACGCACATGGAAAGTCCCAAAATCTCCAGTCCGGCCGACACCATTTTCACACGTTCAGTCAGGTCCGCGTCAAGGTGGTTAAACTCACCGCTTATTGAAAGCAAAAGTTTCTGTTTTCCACTTGTTCCTTTTTAACTCAGCTGCAGGTGTGTCAGTCGGTAGTCGCGCGTCACTCGTGAAATTTACCCACAGATGTAAGGCAGGAGCACCGAGTCTCTTTGTTAGTGAGACGACTTGAAAACAACTGGAATAACAGTCGCACCGGACCCCGAATATCTGCAAGGTGGGGGTGTGTGGTCTCGAGGAGAAACTTTCCTCCAATCCGCTGTGTCTGCATCCTCAAGGGACCAATGAAAGCGCAGGGAAGTTGAGCTACTGAATAAAGCGGTCCAGGGCGCATTGTGCGTTTGAACAGTTATTTACAACGAACAGAGGGGGCGGGAGAGGGGAGAAGAGGAGTTTATGGCAGGGCTCTGTATGCGTATGTGTGTTTGTGTGCATGCGTGAGCACGTTAAGGCTAAGGAGCAGCTGAAATGTAGTGGTGTGGTGAATCACGGTGCTTGTTATTCTTTTTTTTCTTTTTTTTGACGTGGGGGATAATGCCACTTGCATATGGGGTAACATAACCATTTCACACCTATTCTGATATGATATGAGACAGAAAAAGGTCCGTCTCATAAACCAGAAAAGAAGAATAGAATTACGAATACGTCCACTTATCTTTGACACACTTTTGGTTTGTTTAGGTTCTACAGGAACAAGTAAAAGTTATTTTTTTATATACGATTTTCTTCCTTAATTCTGCTTTGCGCAGTTTTTAATCAAAATCAGTTTGCAATCAAAGTTAAAAACAAAACAGTTGTCGTTCAAAAACTGTATATGTTGTAGCTATTTTCAGTTTTTTGCTGGTTGTACTAGAAGGTTTGCACCTACGGTAGGGCGTAGGCCAACTTCAAATTCTAAAGCATCGCACTGGATCCATATAGGCTTAGCAGCAAACAGTGGAAATTCACCCCAGGATATGCTCAATGTAATAAGCTTTATTTGGGCTTGGTAGAACTTTTTTTTAATCCCCTTAAGGTGGTACTACGAAAATGTAACGCCTAACGGAACAGTTGTCTTAGTGAGGGATTTGAAATAACAGAATAACAAACACAAGTGTCTACCGAAGGTAGATAAGTAGAATGAAAAGGCCAAAGAAATACAAGACATGCATGAACCTTAAAACTTTTATCATCAAAATGATAAGTAAATGTGTGTTAGACCAGGCTGCAGATTTAAATCACTGACATGTTAGACTTATAGACTATACTTTATTTTGCCAAAAGTACACTTAAAAGACATATTTCACATCTCATGCACAAACTCTCTACAGTGGAGAGTCTGTCTAGCAGGGAATCATCTTTTCTCTCATGTTAACTGTTTATTATCATTTTAGCCCTTACACTGAACCCAACACCAGCCAGTTCACTGCACTTCGCTTTGCACTTCATACTGAGTAATTTTAGTCCGATTTGATATTGACTATGCTCGTTTTACTTCATTTAGTAAGTCATTTTTACTTCTGTTTTACTATTTTACTTTTTACTTTATTATAATATATTATAATATGTTTGAATGTATAGTTATTTCTGCTTTAATGAATTTAGTTTGAATTCAAATTAGTTTTTAACCTTCTTAATATTTTTTAATCTCATATTGCATTTTATTTTTGCGCTATATAAAAACTACTTCTTTTTTTTTTAGCCTTTTTTGTGCTTTTAGCCGAATCTACCCACTTTGGGAAAATTATACTATATCTTCTCATATCTTAAACATATGAGCACATAATTCGGTATATTCTTGGGATAAAAGTTTTTGGTTTTCTGTCATAATTCTATAATATTGTATATTTGCCGTTTTACATGACAAAAAGAAAATCATTACAAGTTAAATACCGAAGAAGCTGTTACACGGAGGCAGCCATATTGGATCCTCGGAATAATACATTTCTATGCAGGCCGTTCCGACCTTTGAGCCGAAATGGCGTCGGTGACGCAGGTCATGAAAAGCTATTGGGACGAGGGCGGACTCAGGGAAAAGGTTTCCGGGTCTCCCTTCCTGGGCTGGGACAACAGCGAGAGACGAACGCTCCGGTGGCTTAATAGCATTTCAAAGGTACACACAGGTAAGGTATTGCTCGGTTGTTTGCTGTTCTTAGGATATACGTATATACTTATATACATATATATTTTTTTTACTTTACACACTGTTGGACCCAGTCGGAGGGACGCTAAGAGAGACAAGGTGGAGAGTCATTTTGAAGCCTAGCTGGCAATCTGACACCAGCCGCGGTAGCAACTGTTGCATGCTAAACTTTGACATGTAACAATTTCAACGCTTTATTAGACTCGGCGTAATCGAGCAAGATTTTAAAGAGGAAACTATTTTAGGACCTACTGTGTTTACCTTGGCTGTGTACGAGTAAACTGTAAAGTGAGTGTCCCAGCAGCAGATGTTTGGAAAACTCAGTGAGTGTCTGACATACTGGGTGTGGTGGACATCTGACTGTTAGACACTGAGGCCTTCACACACGTTTCATACTCCCCCTGGCCAGTCACTAAAGCATTATTTTATTATTCGCCTTCATTATTTGACACGATTGTCCAAATAAACACTTTCCCTTCTTCATATTTTCAAAACGATGCTACCCAGTGCTTTGAATTCATTTATTGTCCCATTGTCCAGACTGCAGGGACGCTTTCTACACTTAACTGGGTTTAAACCTTTCATAAACCAGTAAAAAAAATACCCCAAATTCCCGTTGTGTAACCTTCCTGACCACCGTAGTTGCTTTCTAACAAGTTACTGTATTCTTCTGTGACCTTTGGTTATAAAGCACATTTGCAGAAAAATAAATTTTGCCTTCAGACATCTTAACAATAACACTGGGAAACGATAACACTCTAAGATGTGGCTGGGGGCCACTATTGAGGAATTATCATCCATCTTTGTTGTGTTTTGGACTCAGTGGAAACATGCATATTTCACTTCCTTTCTTGCTGAGTGGTGAGCATGATGGCAAAGACTGCAGGCTGTAATCTCAGTCTGGCAGCTGCCCCTTACTACAGAAAACAAGTAGGCTTTGTAGGCAGCTGGACAGAGATCAATTTGATATCAGAAGAATAACATCATCTAGTACTGAAAGATGTCCCATACCTCAGATCCAGGCAACTTCACCTCTTTCTGACCTTTCTCCTACCTCCAACTTTATCTCACGGACACAGTCCAACAGGGAACACATCTGTCTGAAACCATACAGGGATGTTTCCAATCGTTTTGTGCTGTGGTGTGAATGGAAAAACAAATCCTTGTACACGCTGAATGGCCTGTGGTTACTGATGATGTTAAATGGCAGGATCTTTCTTTAATCTCCATCTGACTTATTTTATGAGCTGAATAATCTGCTGCAAGCTTGGATGGATTTAAAATATTCACCATGTGAGTTTTTGTTTTCGTTTTTAGTGTGCAAAATTTTTCTTTTTTGCAATATCTTTGTTAATGTCTTAAAAAGATAAACATTAACAATAAAGCAGAACCAAAATAAAGACAAACAGGAAACCAATTTTCATTGTTTTAGTCTTTCAACACAGCCAAACACAGTGAAGTAGAAGTTTAACAGGATAATTTATGGAGATAATAAGTGGGCACAGTAATGTCCTCATGTAACCAAAACAAATTATAAGCATATCAAGGTGCCTTATCACATTAATACATAGATTTTGTTCATGGATTTTTAAAGTGGAGCCATGGTATTCTTTATTTTCTGACACATGTATGCTATTACTTAGGTGAAGACTCATCTTAAGTATGCCCAAAGTTTCAAATAATGAGGGCAGCATATGTATAAGCCAAAATCTCAGGCTTCAGGCCCAATGATAGGTGAAGGGAGGTTATGTTTTCGGTCACTTTGGTCTGTTTTGAATGTTAGCAGGATAATTTGGAAAATTATGAATGTGTTTCAATGAACATTTCTGGAGTTGTTGGGGGGTAGTACAAAGAACCATTGTTTAAATTTTGGTGGTGATCTGGATCTTTTAAGGATTTTGTAAAATGGTTCTTTACCATTGTGAGATAGGGACAGTATTCACAAACTTGCATTTGCATCCAACCTTAAGAATATAAGTCAGACTCCTTTAAAAATAATCGGGGTTCAACATGACCATGCATTCTGTTATCTAGTAAAGCTTTTGCACGATCAAATGAGGATTCTCGATCTAACAGTGCAGAATGCTGAAAATCATAGGGTCCAAACATAATTCTCTCCTGAAGAGTGAGAAATTAAGCCAGAGACATGCACCTATCACCAAAATATAGCTGAACCAGATGGAGTGTGACAACGTTGAGTGGGTAGCTATTGCAGCGTAGTATCAGCACATAGAAAATTTTGGGTGGATGAGGTATGCTCTCTACTGAGTGCCTTTCTGGTTTTGTTTTACACTTGGATCTGTGTAATAGCAAAAAGGCAGATATCCATAATATTATCATTTCTGATGTAAAGCTCTGCCTGCGAGCACAGCAGCTCCTGCTGACACCTTTTGTTCAGATCTTTTTTTGTGAGGTGTAGCCAATCAGGAGAAAGCTGCCTGAAGGGAGCAAAAATTGTTTTCAGACAGGGTGAACTGAGAGGCTTTCACCAGGCCTCATGTAAAATAAATGGGATTTATTTTGTACACTGAATTATGCCAAAGCTCTCTAGTACAGTCCAAGAATGAAAAATATGAAGTTGGAAATGAACATGTAGGTTCACGTTAACCAGCAGCAGTAAACTGTTGTTGCTTTTTGTTGTTATTCATTTTATATGATAAGTCACCAAAAAACCCATTAGACATAATGGAAAGAGGAAAGTAATGCTGCACTTTTACTGTAAGTACAGCTAGTTAGAAACTTGCCATTAATACACAGTTTGGCTTCACACCACCATCTGCTCAGCTGTACTCGACAGTATAAAAGGACAAAGTTTAGTCTTAAACCTGCAACATTTCTAAATGCCATCAGGCCTTTTAGTTTCTACTGGCTGCAAAAAAGACTTATTGGTCCTGTAGAAGTCTGTGGGAAAATGGCACTCAGCTCCGACCTCAGTAAACACTTTGTATTAAAACACTGAAACAATTAAAATTTTGGTGGTCGTGTCAAAAAGGAGGAATATCCAGGATATACTCATTGCTAACTAATTGCAGTTAGGAAGCTGTTTGCCAATGAGCTTGTGGTTTCAAAGCCTGATTATATTGTAAGACTGCTGTGGAGAGTAGTGCTTGAGGAAAGTAGTTAATTTTGGCAATGTGACTTTTTGATTACTTTTCTTGCTGCTTGACAGTTTCTGGTGTAATAAATTAATGCACTAAAATCAATCAGTCAGGATGGGATTTGTGTTGTGATTCAATAAAAGGCCTTTTACAGATATTATGACAGATTTCATAGGAGGGAATGAGCATGAAAATCAGCAGGTTAATTTACTCGCACCTTTAACCATGCACGAGTGTGTAAGGATAATATTTTGCTGCTGAATTGCTCCCACTTGCTTTCAGTAATTTCCTACCTTGTCCCCATCATCACCATAAATTGTCTGTCCTGTGCTTTAAACTGTGTGTGTGTTACAAACAATCCAGCTGGTTTCCTCATGGTTGAAAGGGTTTCTCATTCCGCCAATTGTGGCTTTTTTCCTCTCTCTGGGCTCATATTTTAAAGTGTTTCCAAAACCACAGCTTAAAAACCGGTATCATGTCTTTATTACACTACTTTCACCCACAACCCCTACCTACCTTTGGACCCCCAAGGACTGCTTAATTACAGTCAAGCCCCCTTCTCTGTGTGATGCACTGTGTCTATGTTTGCAGGTCTTTTGCCAAACATAACTTTATTATGCTCAGCTGCTCTGAGGTCCCTGCTGCTGTGATCAGTTGCCAGAAATTTACAATTTTTGTTGTTATGCCACTGAGTTCACAAAGTCTCCACAGCGCTAAATTATTGTTACAGTGTTTCCAATAAGTGCAGAGAGTCCTTAATCCAAGGAGAACGGGTGTGTGGACCCCTGACACTGCCTGTCAGGAAGGTGAATAGTTCTTCTAGTGTTGCTGCCCCCTTCATGGCTTCACTCCAGCCAATAAATCAAGTGTAAATGCATTACATGCCAACAACTTTGGCTTTTCTAAGGTGGCATTTTTCCCTTTTGGCCCTAACGGTTTAATCTCCCCCATGTCTGGCCCATTGATGGCTCTGTGTGTGTGCGTGCGTGCGTGTGTGTAAGCAGCTCATGAGCCTGGCCGATTAAATGGCCATTTTTAAGAGCGTATTATTGAAGTGTGCCTCCCGCCTCTCTGTCCTGTAGTGTTGTCTTTGAGAGATTACAACTGCGATATTGGAGCGGTTTAATTAATCTGCTGCTGGACTAATGCTGGTTCCCACAGAGCCTGAAGAAGAATAACACTTACGGTGTGTGTGTATGTGTGTAACACAAATGTGTGTGGGCTGCTGCTTTAACTCAGATACTCATTAACAATGAAAACACATTAATTATTGCCTTTGTTGTGTTTTTAGCCCTGGAACAAACGATTTAGTAGCTCATGGCATAGAGTGTAGCCAACATGACGCCACCACCCAGGTTTGAAGCCTCAACTTCAAATATGGATTTGGCCACTGCCATGTTAGTTTTTTATTCTTTTTTAAGCCAGAACTTACAATATTTGGATAAGAGGCTAGAGTGCTAAGCTACTATATTAAATAAGATAAAATAATTATATAGTTACAAGAAATGAACTGATCGTTGTTACTGACACATTATCACTGTTTTTATTATTATTTTAAGAAGGTTAAAATTAGTTTCATAAAATATAAACATAAAACATAACATAAAATTACAATTAAGACAGGAGACAAAAGCCTGTGGGGGGGGGGTCTGATAATGTGTCAGTAACACTTTCCTAATCCTTCCAACTCAAGTTAAATTGGTGTCATCCTACTATATTTAAGTTTCTGAGACGTTTTTCATTTTTTATCACTATTAAACCTCACTTATTTTTTTTTTCTGTGTTTCTCTGGTGTGGCCAAAATAGCTCTGAAGCAGCAGGGCTTGGGTATGGGACATCTGTGGATGCCTTCTGGTGTCTGAAACACTGGATCCTTGGGAACTTAGAAGTGTGGGTTGGAGTCATTAAGGCCCGAGTTTGGTCCAGTTATTCTTTCTCATTCTGAAGCATCACATAGTGTAATTGTTTTAGAGCAGGGGTGTCAGACTCAATTATAGGACGGTCCAAAATTGAAGACACAGTCTGAGTCGCAGGCAGTCGAATGCAGCCCACGGGCTGACACGTGTTTTAGAGGCTGCCTTCATCTCACCATTACACATTTAGTGTCTTCTGATTTTGGTGCCTTGAATCTCTGGTCATTGTAGTATTTGGGTCCTGTTTGAGACCCTCAAAGCCCATGTAAGCATGTTGGAGAGTTGACAGTTTCCTAAGTATTTGGTTTCTCAATTTGTTAGTGTTAGAAAAGCTTCAATGTGTGTGCCTATTTTCAGCAGTAAGGACTCACAATGAAAAACAATCTGAGAGGAAGGACATCTTTTGCAGAGACATTCAGGTGTCTTAAACAGAATTGCCTTTACACCCCAGAAATTAGGCCTGCCTGTTCAGAGCATCCTATAGTTGGGTTGGATTGTATATGGGAACTAAAAGGTGGATCCAGGCATCTAATTTTTTATAGTGTAATTCAGGCAATTTCTGAGCAGTGTCTGACGGCAAGGAGGAGACTGCTGTCATCAGGGTGTGCTATTGGTGGGTATTTGGTCTGCAGCGATGTTTAGGTGGACAGTACTTATCAACATAACCTCCACCTGAATGCGAGGACCTAAGGTTTCCAAGGACATTGCATTGAGATGATGAATTTAAGGACAAGGCCTCATACACTCTCCATTGCTTTGATTGCCCTTTTAACTTTACCCAGCACTCCTCCACCCTAAGTGGTTGGTGTCCCCTCTTACTCTCGTGCATGTGGTTCGTCTTAAAATGTCTTCAAGGGTCAGGCACGTGTTCCCCCTCCTCTCTAAGCCCAGCTGCCCTATATAGGAAAGACTTCAGGAACCAAAGGGATAAACAGCCATTGTTCTCCTTGTGTGCTCGGTGAAACCACCCTGTCAGCAGGAGAGATAGCTGCCCACTTTAATCTAGATGCAGACTGCCCCCAACTACCATCTAATACGTTTAACAGTGAGAAATGGTTCCCCAAGTGATCACGTGTGTTGGTCAAACGCCACGATCAAATCAGGTTCCCATGCTGCTTCTTTCTACCGTCTAAGATTGCATAATTAGAGTGCATCTCCGTTTGGCAGTGCACGGCAGCCTGCCTCTTTCTAATGCTTATCACATTCGACCTGTCGAGTTTCAGTGTGTTGGCGATAAAATGGAGCCTTGTTTTCCTGCTCAGTCATTATGTAGCAAATTTATCAAATAAGGTTGTTGCTCTGTTGTCGGCTCAAGGACATAGGGAGGGACAGGAGACAGGAGGTAGACAACTGTGTAACTGCTTAGTGGGAGTCTGGAAGAAACTTGTTGTGCTGAGTTTATCATTTCCACTGTGATAATGTTAAAAAAAAAAAAAAAGCATAGCCACCAGCATCTGAATGTGTGCAGGTCTTTTTGAATTTGCAAAGATATGTCATGAAGGGAGCTTTGTTATTTTATAATCACAAAGATCATATATACAAAAGTTATCAAATACCAAAGTTTGTTGTTTTATGGCATGTTTTTTTGTAGTTCTTTGCCATTACTAGACTATTCTGAGTGTGACAGTACAGCTTAATCATATTATAGTTTTTTCATTGTATGATGGTCCAAGCTTTTTCTTTCAACAGGCTTCCACAAAATATTTTGAAATTTGTATCAGTACTATAATGTAAATCATCACATAAATGATTTCATGGATTTTTTAAAAAACATAACTCAGCTGTTTAGATAAGGTTGTTTTTCAGAAAGTCTCATCAGATTCCTCAGGTAATGCGGGTGTTTTTTCAGCTGTGCTGCATAAATCCAATATAAATTCATCACTTTCTTATAGTGGTTTATGCTTCTTTTTTTTTTCCATTTCAGACTTGAAATTGAAAAACTGATTTAACTGAGCAGCGCGGTGGTTAGCACTGCCTGGGTTCAATTCCACCTTGGCCCGGCCTCTCTCACACTGTGTGGAGTTTGCATGTTCTCCCCGTGTCTGCGTGGGTTTTCCCCCGGGTACTCCGGTTTCTTCCCACAGTCCAAAGACATGCACTTACTGGGGTTAGGTTAATTGGCCAATCTAAATTGCTCTTAGGTGTTAATGAGAGCATGAATGTTAGTGTGAATGGTTGTCTGTAACTCTGTGTTGGCCAATCTGTCTGGAAGAAGTGGTTTACCGCTAGCAGAAGGAAAGTTTTTAGATGATATAATTTACCACTGTATCACTTTTTTTTCTCCTCTCCACCTGCAGGCTTGTCGGACATCACCTAAACAACAGCAATGTCTCAGTCTGGAGAGAAGGGGAAGGTGAGTAAAGGCCAGAGATTTCCTCACATCACAGTTTACACTAAACTATGACGGATTTTTAGTGGGCAGCTTTCTAATAAGGAGCTTGTGATTAAGGATCATGGTATTTGTAATCTCTTGCACACACGCCTTCACAAGAATCCAGCTAGGATATCCTGTTTGAATGCAAGTGTTTCATGGCTTGGCTTTATTGCCTGTTCAAATTTCTCAGCGATGTGCATCATAATCATCATCAATCTTTCTCTTATACACTTGACTTTACACGTACACTTCATAAAATGATGAGGAGGGACATATTTAGAGGATTTACAGGGTGAAGGAAACATGCAGAAAAGTGTCACGCAACAGTAATAATATACTATCTCCTAAATGCAAAACACCATTTATGACGAGTTTACAACTTATCATTTGTAGTTTATTATCCTAACATTATATCTGTATTTTGTGTGCTACAGTTCCCAGATGCAGCAGGTTATGTAGGGTTTGCAAACCTCCCAAACCAAGTGCACCGAAAATCAGTGAAAAAAGGATTTGAATTTACCCTAATGGTTGTAGGTGAGTGGTCACTTTTGTCTTTCTAAGTCAGTAGAAACTAAGCTGAATGAATATATTTTTTGTAAAGCAAACCAGTTTGCAATAACTATTATTTTTTTACTGAAATTAAAGGTTTACAAGATGGTACTGAGACCTGCTATGATGTATGGTTTGGAGACAGTAGCAATAACAAGAAGACAGGAGGTAGAGCTGAAAATGGACAAGATCAGAAATTAATATGTCAGAAGGACAGCACAGGTTGAGCGTTTCTGAGACAAAATTAGAGAAGCAAGGCTGAGATGGTTTGAACATGTGCAATGGAGGGGATAGGGGATATCCCAGACAAAGAAAATGAAAATGAGCTGCCAGGCATGAGAAAAGCATGAAGACCACAGACGATTCATGGATGTAATGAAGGACATGCAGAGGGTTGGTGTGACAGAGGAAAATCAAAGGAATCAGGTGAGATAGAGGCGGATGATCCGATGTTGCAACCCCTAAAGGGAGCAGCCGAAAGAATAAACAGAAGTTTTATGTTTCTGATTTAATAGAAAATTGTTTGGGTTTTCAGCTTCTGAAGTGGGCATACCAAGAAAAGTTTGAGGTAGACCATATGTTTTCTCTGGAAAGTTTAGAGAGTTATATTTTTATATCTTCTTCAGGGGAATCTGGTTTGGGGAAATCCACATTGATAAACAGCCTGTTTCTCACTGATCTCTACCCTGAACGTTACATCCCCGGTGCTGCAGGTATGCTCAACACACACACTCATGCCCACTTTAATATTAGAGAAATATCTGCTGCATTGTCTCCAGCAGAGCATTATTTCAAGAGGAATGTTGAGAATGCTGCAATCTCAAAATGTGACACTGCCGTTCTTATGACTTGACTTAGATTAGGACCTGCTATGGCTTGAAAACATTTTATCCAGACCCTCACTGGTCAGTATGTGTAGATTAAAAAATTAATAAAAAAATCATTTTTATACGGCAAAGCCCATGATCTTGTCTAACAAGTCACATAGGTTTGGTGTAAATCTGTTGTCGTTAACGTTATCCAATTTAATTATTCTTCGTCTCCACAGAGAAAATTGAGAGGACGGTGCAAATTGAGGCATCAACAGTGGAAATTGAGGAAAGAGGAGTGAAGCTTCGTCTCACTGTAGTTGACACCCCTGGATACGGCGATGCCATCAACAGCCAGGACTGGTGTGTTTTTGTACTGTGGAGGAGCAATAACTTCTCCAATCCTCCCTCCTGTCCTATGATACTCCCTTCCTCGAGTTTAATCTCCAGCCCCTTATTTCCTATCTTTCCTCCCACTGCATTCCCTATTTCTCCTATTATACTGTGTGTATGTGGATGAGTGTGTCATGTGTCTGTATATGTGCTTGCTTGTGGAGCGTCCTCCTGCCAGTGGTGTCAGTGTAGACTCTTTGTCCAGGATAGATTTCCTGTTAACTGTGCTGGTGTAGCTGTATTTTTTTACTCTTGGGTCCTCTTAACAGCAACTGCAAAAAGCATTTAATAGCGGAAAGAAACAGTTACTGCCCCTTTCTGTTAAATTTGTCTATTGTCACTTCTTTAGTATTTAGATTATGAATGTCCAAAAATTAGAGAAATTAAGTTATAATTTAAGAGCCATTTAGAAATTTGACACACATAGTACATTACAGACTTCAGCTGAACAGAGATTAGTTAAAACAAGTGGAAGTGTGTGATTTAAACATTAGCATGTATCTTAAACATTAAAAACAAAATAGGTTTGACAAAAATGGGAATAATAATCATTGTACAAGTTGATTTTCATTTTGTTCAGTGTGCCTAAAACCTATGAAATTGCACTCATCAGCTCAATGCTTTATCTCACCAGCTCTCTGGTCAGAAACAGATAGTGTGGAAATGGCTGTGTTATTCTTTCCTGTTTTAAAAAGTAATGATGTTTTGAGGGTACTTGAGGTGACCATCAGGTGTCCTACTTATAGCTACAGAAGGTTTCTTTTTAAGTCAGGTCAGTAGAATTTGCAGCCCTTTATAATTTAAGGCTTACAAGAACATAAAACCCTTCAACTGAAAACGGTCCATTCATCCAGTGATACAGGGAGGATTTATACCATCAGCGATGTATTTCCTGAAATGTAAACCATACTCTCATGAGTCTTTGTGGGAGTCAAAGCAGTGTCTAGATGCATATCATCCTGTGTAATTGAGGGTATGTCCTGCCATTACTTTGAGAAACTGTTTCTTCGCTTCAAGCCCTCCTGACCTCATAACAAGTTTTTGTCAGCTCTGATCTGTTCTTTGTGTATGAAAAAAATAACTTGCAGTGGAAATTCTCCAGGACTTATGACTTTAAAATTACTGTATATGATCTCCATTGCTATAATGTGTCTTAAAATCTAGCAAAATCCTTCTTGGTGTTGATGAATGTTGTTGTTCTGGGTTTTTTTGTTTGTTTTTCTATGTCAGTTTTAAGACCATCATCCAGTACATTGACAATCAATTTGAACGATACCTCCATGATGAGAGCGGGTTGAATCGCAGACACATAGTGGACAACAGAGTGCACTGCTGCTTCTACTTCATTTCTCCATTTGGACATGGGTAAATAAGCACAGACACGGCATTAAAGGGACCAAACATGAGCTGAAGTTGGTTCACATAATACGTTTAACCATGTTTGATACCATGAAAGCAGAACTTCCTTATTTTGGATATTTCAAAACAAGACAACACACACTCTTTATGCCACATATATAAATGCTGTCAGCATTTTTTATTAACTTTAGTTCCCGTTACACATTGTTGTTCTCTTTTGTTTCCCAATACTATCATATGACTTTAAGTTGTCAGTTTCTTTTCCCTTTTTTTGTCATGCCAAAATTCTCTGTTTCCTGTGTCCTAATTGCCCCCTTTGTTCATATTTATTTCCCAGCCTTAAGCCACTAGATGTGGAGTTTATGAAGGCCATCCACAGCAAAGTCAACATAGTCCCAGTCATCGCCAAGGCTGATACACTCACTCTAAGGGAGAGGGATCGCCTGAAGAGGAGGGTACGTTTGATGTACATGCACAAACACAATTATTATTAGATACAAATGTTACTAGATACATCACATTTTTCTTTTTCAAATTTGCCACAAAGTTCAGGATACCACTCACTAAGGACACTGATAGTCCCATTAGCAGATATATGTGTAGGCCATTAGAAAGTGGCTGCTAATAATAATAGAATGGAATGAAACACTATTAATAGCAAAATCGCCTATGTCTTTAATGGAAGCTTAGCATTTCACATCTCTTTGCATTTGTGTGAGACAGCACACAAATGCCTCCTTTGTGTAATTGCAATGGTGAACAGCTTTAAGTTTAAGTGTTTCTGATGATATCAACAGATTGTTTAAAAGTAAAGGGAGGGGCAAACGAAGAGAGGAAACAGGTGGGCTGGACTGAGGAAAGTGTGTTGTATATAATTTAGATGAAGCACATCTCATCCATTTGCAACACGTCCCAGATACTTCCTCTTAGAGCGGACCCAAGTGTCTGCCTGCCTGCCTGCACGCTTCTCAGCTTCCTGCTGTCCACAGGGGAAGGACATCGTAGTACAACACATTACACAGATTTCACAGCAAATGTATTCAGCTGATAACCTCTCACACAAGAAGACTTAATAGAATTTTCCTCATCTTTCCACGTCTCATTTCCTTTTTTGTGTGTCTGAGACAGCTTCGGTGTTTCTTATTTCTATTCTTTATGTCTCGATTCAGATAATACCTGAAATAGTTGATAATATGGCTTTTCTCTATTTTTATATTATAAATTGTGATTCTAATTTGAAAATATTACCTCAGGCTCTGAGAAATTGTGTCAGACTTTCTTTTAGAACTTCAACACTTTTACAGCTGAAATGATGACCTGGACTTGGAGATAATTCAAAGACCTGCTTTTTGCAGTTCTATTTAGGAAACATAATGTGCTTGAGTGCTAACATTTTTTCTGTCAGCCCTCTTTAATTGAAAGTCAGCCTGTCTCCTCACCTTCCCCTGGAAGCCCAGACCTCCCACCTGCCTCTCATTCAGGTCTCGGAGCCGGTGGTCTGGCAGGCGTCAGGCTGATTTGCTGCTTTGTTCTCCAGAGCAGCCAATCTGTTTTGTTAAAATCCTGCACTGTTGAATTTCTTGAAATCACTGATGCAGCATCTTAGTGAAGTATAAGATTGCTGTTGGACCTTTTTCTGTACTTGCGGAAACATTAGAATTTACTAGCAGTCACATCAAAATAGGTGAACTCAATAACTGCACTTGTGTGTTCTCAGCAGTTTCATATGTGAAGTTTATCCTTAGATCGACAATTAAATTGTATTCTGTGGTGTTGGTTCGTGTTTTGACCTTCCTCAAATCACAAATTTGTTCCTTTGGCATTTAAGATTAACAAAACCATGTTTCCTGCCACCACTGACCCCCACCTTGGCTTTTTGCTCCAGTTGGCAGCATTCCTCAGCTCTGTCTTTATTAGCATTCTGCCTCAAGTTTTGTTAAACTTTGTGTGCATTTTTCTCAATTTACTGCAAAGGTGAAGCAAAGTTGAAAATGATAAAAGTGACTTTAAGGAAATACTGTAACAGTATCACTCTGATCTGACCTCTTTTCAGCTTAACTTTCAGTTTTTTCACATGCTCTGCTAAGTGGTCCCATAACAGACACTTCCCACTGTACAGTAAGCAGTAATTAGCTGGAGAGTTTAACAAAATTGCCAAACTCACGCACAGCCACGCACTCAAAAATCTGTAACAACAATGAAGAAGACCTACTTTTCTGCACTGAAACTGATTCTGTACAGACAAATATCATTTTTGTTTTAGTTACATACTTATTAAAATGTTCTCAGTCCTATCTAACGATAGTGAGTCCCTGGGCAAGCCATTATTGTCAGGAAATGCAGAGGGTTAGTGGAGCTATCTTCCCCACTTTTAAAAATGACACTGTTTGTCTACAAGGAAGGCATATTATTTGTACTATCTCTCGTTGGCTTACAATTTGGGCATTTACAACTTTTATCTTCATCTTTGTGTAAACGAGTATGCTGCAGAGGAGCTTTTGTGCAGGCTTTGCAGATTTCAAATTTACAAGTATGCTCTACTTTCACAATTCTCTCTGGAAGTACCATACTGTTCATTTGCCCTTACATATCCCAAATTGCATCTGTTGTGCTATAATGTCAACTTAAGTTTCATATTGAACAAGAGGATGAAGTCACAGGGGGCTAAATCTGGCAAGAAGGATGGGTTGTAAGAGAGATTTTTGACACTCTCAAGGTCATTGCGAATAATCTCCCCCTGATACCTGAGAACATCTCAGTAGAACACACAGCACCATTAGTGTTGGAAAAAGCAACCAATATGTTCTGCGTATTGGTTGACACCTGATGCAGAGCATCTGAAGTTGCAGATAGGAGACTCTTTCACTTAAAAGTCACGTTTGTTCTTGGGTTCACTGCTAGAAACTCAACATCGGGTTCAGACTGACATGGACTTGATGTTCGCTCTCTGTGTAAGTTTGACATCTGTGGTGAAATCACAAATGCTCTTCAAGTAGACAGAAGGGACAGTGAAAGGGATATTGGCCCAAATAAAATCGGGCAACAAAATCATTTTTTTAAATCAGTCTTTACATAGTAAATGATGATGGAATGGAACGTGATGACCGAATAGTCCACTGAATTCATGATATTGCAGATAGGTTACCCAGTAATCTGATTCCTTGCATTTACAGAAACATGGTCATTGTAAATTTGATATATAATGGAATTGCTCATTATTCTCCATTAAATGTCTCTCAGGAAAATGGAAGAGAGTATTTGTTGATAAGATCAGCTGAAGTGGTTCTTAGGTATACATGCCTGAGTCCTGTTGTACAGTCTTTTACAGTAAGGCACCGGGGCCTTCCTTTGAGGTCACAACACCACCAGCCAAGAACCTGCCAGAAAGCTGAATGCTGGAGAATGATTGATTGACCTCCAGTGTTTCTCCCACACAGTTTATTAGTTTGTTTTCTGCAGAGCTCTTTCTCACATCATTCAGTCCTTTCCTTCATTATTAGTGGGGAAAAAAGCTTGCATAGAACAATATAAAATTTTTTGCAATGTGTCAAGACTATTCCAGTAACAAGACACAACCCGCTGGTTCATAGCTCCAACTCAAAGGACAAGTTGAACAAACGTCCCTTCGTTCACTTTACACCACTCTAGTGCTGCCCACTCCTTCCTCTCCTGGCAGTGCCCAGCAGCCTCTTGCTTTCTCCCCTTTCTTCTTTGTGTCCTCCACTTTTTTTTTTTCTTTTTTAATTTGCCCTAATGCCAATTTCCTTCACCAGAGTTATTGTGGTCTCTAGCTCATAAGTTGCCCTGAGGAGGTTATATCAACGGTCTGATCCTCTCAGTCTGAGACCCTAAAGTCATATCCTGTGTGGGGATTTAGTCTAAAACTGCTTTACAGGTTGTTTTCGGTTTGAGCATAGAGGATGGTACACAGCTGGTTCAAACTGGAATCCAGATGGGTAAAAAAAAAGGAAAAAGAAAAATCCATGAAAAAAAATGGTAAATATGTCTACTCTTATCTAAAAAGAAAAAAAAAAGTGTATTTTTCTCCAAATTATCCTGTAGCTACAACACTAAAACTGACTGATCTGAACATCCCCCTTTTTTATTTTTTGTATTTTTAAATTTTTGTATAAAATTCCCACTAAAATACAGGAAGCTTAGAAGACCAGCAGAAATCCAAGGTTTACATAAATGTAACTAAAAACTGGTGCAGCTGTTTGCGCTGATGGATTACCTCTTTCGAGCAAATTACCAGTCGCAGCATGCTATTTTCATGCTTTGATTAAATGTGCCTAAAACAAACATGGCCCAGGCAACAAGGAAAGCATATATGAATATCTAAAATTCCCCTGTGTGATTTTTGGAAATGGTAACAATAATTAAAGTGTGAGGAATTTGTCTTTAAAAGGTAAAGGAGAGGATAAAGATGCTTTTCTGATAAGCAAAGCTGTATTAAACTGATTGTGACCATGTGAACTTTTTTCTGTTATATGAAGACTGTTTCTAAGTCAGAGGTCAGTGAGGGCCAGAGAACCCAGCTCCTCCTATGGTCTCGCGCAAGGCTATAGGCTGCACACAATACTTCAGCCCCTTTTAATCTCTTCTTCATCTCCTCTTCTTTCTTCTCCGCATCCTCCTGTTTGTCCAGTTATGTTACTCTAGGAAAGCACATTTTGAGATAATTATACACACCTGATTAATGACGTGTAATTATGTGTGTTTCCTGATCAGCTCCTTTTTTAAAAAATATTCTTTTACTGCACGTTTAAATTGGTGCCTTGTCAGTAAAGGCTATGGGGTGATTGTAAATTGCTTGTGTGTGTGAGTCCCTGGTTAGCTAGTGTTTGAACACTTTCTTTCCAGTGTTTCAAACAGGGAGATGTATTTGTTTTTATTCCCTTCTTTGGTCATTGTGCCATGGTGTATTCCTCATCTTTACAAACTATAAAATAATAAACATGCATTTTATCTCATGGAACAAGGAGCTCCGTTACACACAATTTTTTAAAATTATTTCTGAACATAAGTACAAGCAAATAAGGCAGTAACAAAAGTGATTCAAAGATCAGTGTACATAAGGTTGAGCATGACAAAAAAAATGAAGGATACACATGAAATATGAGAAGATTTACACACACACACACACATATCATGTGATTTACCTAGAAGTCTAAATTTGTTAAGCCATCTGTTTATGCATGATTTAGCTTTAAGAAATCTACATTTGTGAATATGAAATCTCCCTAATAGTAATACCGTTCTGATAACAGAGTCCAAATTGGAATCCTCCATGAATGATCCACATTTAACTACAGTAACTGACAGCGGGGGTAATAGATTACCCTTGGACTGCAGCCAGCTCCACATGTCATCTCAGGCTTTCAATATCACTTTCACAGAACGCACATGAGTTTACATTCAAATTAAATTTTAGTCTCATAAACTCATTGGTTGGGTAAATATCATTGATGATTTTAAAGTTTACTTCTTTAACGTTGGGAGGAAGGGGAAGTGAAATGTATTTTTTTTTTTCAGATAGCTTTGACCTGCTCAGTCTCAGATTCTTTCAGAAGATAATTTCTTTTGACTGGGTAAGGATAGATTTCTTTTAGCAAAATATTTCTAATCACCTTGTTTGTGAATTTACTGTCACAAACGTGAATTCCTGCTATGCAGAGCTGCCTCCGTCCTGGAGAAGTCTTGGAGGGCACAATATCCTCTTTGATCATTGATCTCAAAGGGACTGTGCTGGCTTTGGTGAGTGCTTTATACCTCTTAGCTGTACATCTAACATTAAATCTCTCACAAAAAATCCTCACGTTGTAACAGATCAACCTTCTCATCCATAAAATGAGCTATGGCCCAAATCCCTTTGGATTTCCATTCATCCATGTACAGAGATTTTTTACAAAGTGGAATATATCTGTTGTTCCACACCGGTGTATTGTGAGGAGTGAAGTTATGTTTATATATTTATTTCCAATAAAGGAGAACCTGCTGATGGAAAGCCGAGAGTTAGATTGGTAAGGAGCTGCAATCAAAGTCACAGGGTAACAAAAAGTCTATTCCACCCACTGTATCAAAGATTACTTTAGGAATAATGCTCCAAAAAGAGTGCCTGATATTAATAAATCATCTTAACCATTTCAGTTTTAACACACCATTCATCACATCAAAGTCAATGGCATTAGCCCCACCCTCTTCATAATTTTTAACCATATCACTCTTTCTTATGTATTGACACTTCATAATTTTTAACCATATCACTCTTTCTTATGTATTGACACCTATTCCTCCAAATGAATTTAAAATTTAGACTATTTATGTTTTTAATCATCTTCGCAGATATGGCCAAAGGAAATGCTGGATACATTAGCCTGGACAGACTGTTCATTTTGGATATCAAAATCCTCCCAAATATTGTTATGTCCCTCTGCAGCCGACTGTTTAAAATGGCTGTTTTCTGTTAAGCTATTAACAGAAAACTTGTGTTTTCTGTTAATAGCTTATCTTTTGATATTACAATGCCCAAATATTTCACTTCCTTTTTAATCTGTATATTGCATATTACCTGCAGGGGGCACTCATGCAGAGTTAGTGTCTCACATTTATTTATATTCAATTTTAGACCTTTGGAGAAGTAGTCGATCACTTGCAAGGCTAAGGGAACCTGGTTCTCATTTCCCCAAAACAAGGTGGTGTCATCTACTAATTGACTTATTATTAATTGTTTATCCATCACTTGTAATCCTTCAATGTGACTGTTTTTAATCATAATAGGCAACAGCTCTGCAACCATGATGAACAGAAGTGGTGAGACACTGCATCCTTGCCGTATTCCTCTATTAACCTGAAATCTTGAGCAAATGCCGTGTCCTGGTTTAAAAGCGTTACATTTTCATAGCACAAAAGTGACCCCCAAAGATCACTATAAATTATAGTAATTTAAGAACTTCTGGCCAGGTGTAAAAAATAAAAAATAAAATAAAATATACTTACTTCATTAAATCTTCTCTTTCTAGCTGAGGTGAGCAGTGGACGCTCATTACCTTACGGCGGTATTCCAACTTTGTCTTCCTGTAACAACTGCTGTCAATCAAGTTCAAGCCCTCACCCTGTGGGCGTGATCGATTTAAAAGTGACCAATCATGTGAGGGCTTGTGAATCCTTTGGGCTCCGCCCTTCTTTGTGCGCGTGGATGCTGAATTTACACGTGCTGAAATTCATTGAGTGAATGTAAATGCATTCCTGCGCGCGTGAAGTTAAATTATTTGAGCGGATTATGTTTTTTCTCACGCAGATTGTGTTTTTGTGCGCGTGACTTTGTTAGTGTGGTTGTTGTTGTTTTTTAATGTCTCCTCTTTTTTATATACTGTAAAAAGTGTATGAATACAGTTTGCTTTCCCCCCTCACACATCATCACCTGTGTCTTACCTTATTTCCTTTCTTTTGATAAGTTTCTCTGTACGAGGTTATAAATGGGAGCCTGTGCCCTTTTGTAGTGTGTACATACTATTTCTCATTAAACAGATAACTGAATAATTCAGAATATATACGTTGCCACCCCTCAAAAATTCCTGCCCCCCTCTCGCCACCCCATAAATATTTTTCTAGATCCGCCCCTGGTGTGAGCTAAACGTGTGGCTGAATGGAGTCAGTTTTAGCAAAACATCAGTACAACTCCTGTCTAATGAAAACTGCTACAATAAAGATTTGGTTTGCTGCACAAAGTGCTTTGGTTGGTTGTGTTTCTTTTCTTATTTTTGGTTTTGTATGTTTTGCAACAGACTTCCTGCAGTACTCCAAGTTTGACAATATGAGTGAACAATAAAGTATGCAGAGTGATCTGAAATGCTAAAGATGATTTGCATTTGCCCGGTATTGAACAGAATCTTTAGAGCAATCATTTGCTTTTAGGGTCAAATTTTCATGACTTTTAATGTGTAAATTGAGTGAATTATGCAGTAAATTTTATTAACAGGGTTCAGTTGACTCAAGAGTTTCTTAAGCAGAGGGCAAACAGGGAGCAGAAATATTATCCAGGTACTGAATGGCAGTGATTTAATTTAAGAGTGAGTTATTAAAACAAACAAACAATGGCTACATGAGCAGTCACGTGCTGCTGCACAAGACCTGGAAAGCTGTTTTGTGCGACTGTTTTACACAGTGACAAAATAAACATTCAGGAAGTAAAAGCTGTAATCCTGCTTAAGTAGTCGTACAAAATACTTACAGTTTAGAAAATACAATTTACATTCAATACTTTCATAACCAATCAAGAACTAGTGAGTCCAAATGCAGACTGATCCGGACAAACGCCGCCCCCACGCACGTGTTAGTCTTAGTCCATGTACGTGAATAAACTGTACATTTACTGTTGTTTATGTGATCCAGAACCACATCATAGTGAATCTGTGGTGAGATCGAATGTCACACTCTGCCGTGTGGCATTCAATGTCACAGGTTTCAGTTTGAGTGACACCTTTCCTTGAGTTACAGACCTGTTTTTCCGTTTCAGTCCACAAAATAGCTAAAAAGACACACAAAGTGACAGGTTTTGTCCTGTGTAGTAGCCATTTGGAGAAACTAGCACAGCAGCACATCACATTATGAGCAGCAGGTAAGAACCTTGAATGTGTTTAAGCTTAAAAAACCTTACAAAGTAGCAAAGTATGAATTATGGCAAAAACATATTTTGAAATCACTACGTGTGTGTAAGTTTCTATCACAGTATCAACAGCTAATTCAAGAGCTAATATTGATGTACTGCTGGCAAGTTGATCTTTTCCAAGAGTGCAGTGATGTGTTGCAGATGGGACATCATGGAGAGCTGACTTGACTAAAGTCGTTTTTGGAGATGGCCTACTCTCAGAATAGTGACCAAAAGCAGCCAAAAGGTAAAAGCTGCTAAAAGCTCCAGGCTTTAAACCAGGCGAGGAGAGGAGTGACTCCACCTCCTGTTTGAGTTAGTTTTGTTGATGACCATTTGTTTGATTTGAGTCGGGAATTTGATTTATACTGTGTGGAGTTAAGTTATGGTTTAACGAAAAGGTCAAACTATAGTCCTCTCCTTTCCTGTGTGTTCCTCTTCTCACTCATCTCTGGTGATTTTACCAGTGCAGTCTAAAACACGTATGTCAAATAGGAGGATATGCAGAGGGAGACCTGCACAGGTGAGCCGACAGTGCATCACGGTCCCACAGCAGGAAACACTGTGCAGCAAAGCCTTTATAAGCAGAACACATCAAAAGCGCCGTAACACAGTGAACTATAAGAGGCAAAGCTTTAAATCAGTATGAGTCTTTCTGGAGGAAATAGCTTCTGAATTTGTGCCAGATCACACAGGTGTGATGAGCTGCCTGAGGAAATCTGTCAGTTCATGGAAAGTGAGAAAGAAACAGAATAAGAGAGAAACTAAATAACTTGTTGTTGTTGATTTTTACTGATATCATATAAAAAAAAAGTTGCTGTATTCTGGCCATTTAAATTCATATTGCTGATGTAAAATATTGCCAGTTTTTGATGTTTAATAAATGTTAATCCTGTTTGGCTGTGACCTAGACTGTGGCCGTCCTGTGATTGAGTTTGACACCGCTGGTCAAATATATTACAGTGAAATGCAGTTTATTGTCTCATTTGGGACAGATCACATATTTTGATATGAATGACTCTGCATGGTATAGTTACATATTGGATTTTGATGAATTTAGAAAACAAGCACATCAATTCAACAAGCCTACTGTGTTATATAAAAGTACATGCAGCATAATAAAGGTTTGGACTGCAGACTTACTGTGACTGTCTCAATACTTTACGTTCTTTCAGTTGGAGCACTTCAAACATTAAGTAACTTAACACCCTGATTATGCTACATGCTACATTTACATATTTGCTACTTATGGATTCAGCACAACCTCACCTTTCCAACAAGCCATCATCTGGGTTTCTATGATAATCTCTGGCAAAGCATTTACAAAGTAAATGAAAACATGCTTCTTTTTTTTAAAGTACGTGTTTTGAGGTCTCCATCCACCCCATACTTTAAGATACACATATGCATGTTTTTCTAGTGGATAAAGCAACAACCTGACTACTGTACATGATGTCTATTCTGAAAGCTCTCCTTGTGTTCCTTTGGAAATCATATGATGAAGACACAACATGCTACAGAGGCTGTATAAATATATGTTATTTGCTCCTCAGGCAGCAGGAGAGGACACTGCAAAACTGCTGCAAACACTCAGTGGTGGAGGTTCAACAACCTGGCAAAAGGTGATGCTGCCTTCAAGGGAACTTCATTGATTTCTTAGATCATTTCAAGTTGGCAGGACTGAGTTATCAATTTGTTTTCTGGATAGCAACCAAATGCATGAGACATGCAGCTCAGAATGAGAGATTTTTTAATGAAATAGTTAAAAATTTATTTATTTAATGCAAGGATGATATATTTTAAAATGAGCGTGAATGCAGTTGCTGTATTTGGTCTCAATGTTTGTAGAGTGAACCTCTAATTAAAGCTGCTGTGAAGATTTGATTTAATAGACACAGAGCTCATAGTTCTTAGCAGGCAAATAACCCACAGAAGAAAACAGTGTCAAGATGAAAAAGTACTTTTCTTTATAAGTCATACAGGGAACAAAGACATCATGTTATTGGGACTGTATTAAACCTGTGCAATGTATTACTCACAGAATAACTTTGAACATCTCCACCTGCTGCTGAAGAAGGTGTGACAATGATGTCTCATCTAAACACATGGATGAATCAAATCGCTGGCAGAGGCAGGGGCGCTCTCATTCACACCACGATCTCATTTGTCTGGCTGAGCCGAAGAGTTTTCAGCATTTTCCGCTCAGTCGTGAACACTCTTCCTCCTCTGACTCTGAGGATTGCACTGGAATGGATCACTGTCAGGATCCAAAGAGACCCAGATGGATGCACTTCCATCAACTTAGACCTGCCCCCTGTGTGATGCCTGAACTCAAAGACACAGTCTTGGGCACCAGGGTGGTTCAGCAGATGAGCAGGCGCCCATTTATGCCTCGTGGCGGCACAGGCAGCCCAACCTTTGGCCATTTACTGCGTGTCTTTTCCTGCTTTCCTGTCTTTCTGCACTTTACATTACCAAATAAAGATGCAAAAAAGCTGCAAACATTTACACAAATTTGTCTGTTAAACTTGTGAGGAACTTGTTTAAACTGTTGAACAAAAGTAAGCTTCTTCTGAATTTTTTTTTTACTTATGTACAGTAACAAAGTATTTGTACTTCGTTAGTTCCCACCTCTGCACGTCATAAAGCTTAAACAATCTCAAACTGGCTTCTTTAACATGAAGATGAGTTCACTGCACTCAAATGGCCTCCACAGTCACCAGATCTCAAATCTGTCACCAAATCACAAATTTGCAAATGATTTATGCAGTAATAAAACAAAGTTTTATTTGGCATTGTTCAACAGTTTCTCCATTTCAGTAACACATACAAAGAACGTTATCATTTTTAAACACAGTAGTCTACCCCACAAAAAACACCCAGATCATATTGTACAGATAAGGGACATTTTAAAGGCAACAGTACCGTAAGTTATCATAAATGCAAAATCAATAAATTATCCTCTGACACAATGTCAAACATTCAAGTAAAATAGCTTTGACCTTTGAATTGATAAGGTTTTGTAACATGTTCCATAGTAAAACATTATTTAGTTTTGGTCTTTTTGGAGCCTGAGACATTGCAGATGTACACAGTGTGTAACAAATTTATTGGATCACCACACAGTCAGATTGTCAGATTTCTAAAATACTGTTTTGTGTTTGTTTGTTTTTAAGGACCGGTGGTCTAACAAATTTGGTAGGCACTGTATGTATCTGTACGCCATACATGATTAATTACAGCTAAATTATCTGATATTCATGAAGACATTTTTTTTTTTGTTGAAAACAAGGAGTGATACTGGGGCAGCTCAACTATAAGCTACCAGCTCTTTTACATGTTGAAAAATGTAAAACTCAAAAGGCTTAGTTCTACTAAAACAAGTGCAATTAATGCTAGTTTCATACAGCAGAGGTTGTCTTAAACACCTTTTAGATCTATGTTGAACACTTAGTGTTGCAAGGATCACCTGACTTGAAAAGCTGATGGTAGCCGACAAGTGGGAACATGGTTAGAGCGCCGATCATGGAGCCAAGCTGCACTACAGCTCCGCACCACACGAGGGCACTGTGGCCTTCATCTCTCAGGATCACCCCAATGATGACTTTCACATACGATAGGGAGAGGACAAACAGGATCCAGGCCAGCACCTGCAACAGGGAACAGGTCAATATTGTCTATTAAATTACATACACTCACTGCTATGAGTAATAAGTAGGACCTCAGAATGTCCTGGTTGGATTTCAGTGGCTGAGAACCACAGAGAAAACGCTGAATCAGTTTGGCGTTTCCTTTTGTCTGATTTGTTCTGCAGTTTATTAATGACTTCTGCTTAATTCTTTTAGCAGTAAGCATCATTTTACTATTTAGTACTTCATACTCTGGAAAAGGCACTATTGACAGCATTATATAAAGTATTATAGGATATAAATATTTCTACCTCTGTGTTGTGGCTAGGTGGTACCTGTGCCTGTGCACAAAAACAATGTACTTTTTGAGTGCTTGAGTCAGTTCATTCAGTTGACTTTTATAGCAGTTCGATCACATCATCAAGTGAAATGAGGCCAACATGACTTGACATAACATTTTGAAATCTGCCAGTCACACTTCGCACAGGGAATTGCAGAAACAGTGAGTATGGCATGTGGGTGGTGCCTTCATTCTTTTGCAAGGTGCAAGACAGAGCATGCCATCTGAAATGTTCTTCTATGTACAAAGTAAGTACATGTTAGGAAATAAAGATTCTTACTATGACTGCAGTTCCATAAGTACTGTGGACCAGCAAAGGACAGGGACTCAGAGCAGCCATGCCCATAATGTAGGCTCCAAATCCAGTCCCAAAAATGGTCAAACTCCCCATGAAGACAAGAGATCTGGAGGGGGAAAATACATTTATAAGCTCATTTCTTGGATGTAGGATATTGTTTTCTTCCTTTATCTTAGATAAACTTATCAAAAAAAAGTAGTGAAATTAGTGTTTGGTTCAGTATTTCTCTGTTGTGACAGTGCTTATGGCAATGACTCTTATACTGTTGGATAGCCTGATTATTTCCCCTTAAATGGAGCCACATTTGTCAGCAGTTGTGGGTTGAGCAGCAGAGTTGAGTATGTGGGTTGAAAAACTTGCCAAATCTTCTCTGCCAGTGCCAGACAGGGTATTCTGCTATTGGCTCTTGGTTGGAGCCTCTGGCACTCCAGGTGCTGTCATCATTGAAGGCAATCTTAATGCAGAACGATATTGAGATAAGATTCTGGAACCAGTGGCAATCCCATATCTCCATAATCTGAAACAGAACTCTATCCTCTAAGTGTGGGTTTATCAAATTCTTCCACTCCAGTGGAATTGCCTGCCTGCAGTTCTGACCTCAACCCCACTAAACACTTGTTGGATCAGCTTGGGTGTGCTTTTCGTGCCAGAGTGACGTTGGCTGACTTGCGACAAATGCTGGTTGAGGAATGGGATGCCATCCCACAGCTGTGTGTGACCAGCATGAGGAGGAGGTGCCTTTTTGTCTTGTTTCTTCACCCTTAGTTTGTCCAATCCAATAAAGGACTCCAAACAAGAGGCAGTAGCAGAATAAGCTGTTTGGCATTGGTAGAGAAGATCTGGCAAGTTTATCATGGCTAACTCACATACACAATTCTGCTGCTCAACCCACATATGCAGCACCATTTAAGGGGAAATAAACAGGCTGTCCAACAGTATAAGATTTATTGCCAAGAAGCATTGTTCTAGCAAATGAATAATCAACCAAATATAAATTTCCTTACTTTTTGTGCCAAGTTTATATTATATTATTTGATAATTATTGTAATTTGTCTTTAGCCCACCTTATTGGTATAAACATAGCGATGAAGCAAGCTACAGGGTTAGCAACAGCTCCCATTGTGGCAGCTAGATGATAGGCCTTGTTCCCATAAGGCATGCAAGAGTAGGATTGCACTGAAGGCAACACTCCATTGGTGAGAGCATTGACCCAAGCCAGTACAACAAAGATGAACACCACCTCAAAGTTACTATATGTCCCCCGCCCAAAAGAGCTCCTAGGTTCCTTCTTGCCAGCCTCCAAGGGGCTGATCATGGGCTTTTGCTCTGGTGTCTGGGCATTCAGAGACAGGCCTTGCTCTCTCTTCTCACGGTCAAGTTCCCCACTAAAGTATCGTTCACTTTTTCTCTCCCGAGCCACAGCTGGGTGGTGGTTGAGTAGGATGAAAGCAATCAGGCACACGACCATCATAGCACTCAGGAATATGAAGAAGACCTGGGCAGAGAATTTAGCTGGCAGGTAGATGGCCTTTAGCTCTTCAATGTCAGTTATATTGGAATTATTAACTGTTGTGTCACCAGCCAGAGTGGCATTTTCACAGTGAACTACACCAACACCTTGAATGAGGGCCACCAGTGCAGGCACCAGACCACTGAGGCCTTCACCTACGAAATAGGTAGTGAGATACTGTGGACACAACCGCATCATGAAAGGAAGAAAGGTAACAGATGAGGTGCAGTCCACCACAGAAAGCAGGAAACTTAACATCAACAGTGGCACGCTATGTGAAGAGCCCCCGAAGGTCACTGTGTACTTCCAAAGAAAAGCCAGCAGGAATGTAGCGATGATACCCAACCCTACAATGCCGTAGATGACCGGCCGCTCGTCTAGCACCCCTGGGCGGAAGTGGTGCATGAGGGTGATGAAGAGAGGACCTATGTTAGCCATTTGGATGAGGACTGTGAGGTAGGAGGGCAGAAGCCAGCTCTCTGGAATTCCAGGTACGATCAAGGGGAGCTCCACCCACATCCCATTAATGGCCACCCAGGAGCCCATTCCGAATAGGCACGCCAGCACATGAGTCAGTAGTGACATGATGTATGCAGGAGTGAGGTAAGGCAGCAAATGTAGAAGTACAAAATCTGAAACATACAGAACATAAGCATGAATGATTAGTGAAATTTAAAAGAAGAGTTGTAAAATTTCATGGGAAAAATTTAGAATGATTATTATGGGTATTTTCCATGCATTTACTGGATTATTGTTTTATTACATTTATGCAAAAATGATCTGTCATGAATTGAGTTGTAGAGTGTATCTTTTTTAAACCTAATGAATCTTTTTTTGTGAGAATAAAAACATTTCACTGGAAACCAGGAAGATCGTCTCGTTTGGATAAAATAGTTTACAGTCATGTGAGGCTGAGCTACAGTGGAGCTTTGAGCAAAATTTCAGCTTGCTACCATTTTCAGTATGACCCTACTGACAAGCTGATGTTCAGCATGTCACATTCACCATTGAGATTTAATAGAGTAATTTAATTTACTTTTGAATATTACTTCATTTTGCTGTTGGTCTCTTTAGACAGCAAATGCTTTTTATAGCATGCTTCTCGTGGTGGTGGCATTTGTGTAATCTCTTCCTGATTGTAGGTACTGTACATGCATGATGACAAGTCATGGTTACTTGCAGAATCTTTTTTGACACACATAAAAGCAGAGCTAATAGCAAAGAGAACACGTATCTGTGTTTCTGGAAATGGCTATACATGACTTTATTTCATCACGCCTTGATTATTGTGATTCATTATTCTTTTGCCTGAGCAAATGATGCCTGGGTCGCTTACAGCACTCTTCCCTCAAGCACTCTCCCCAGATCTGGCTCTAGGTGGGGTCCCAGTGACCCTATCCCAGAAAGCGTAAGCTGTTCTCTTGATCCTTCTATCATAAGGGTCATCTGAGTTGTTCTTCGTCTGGCTCTTTAGCCGGGACCAATTTGCCTTGGGAGACCATACCTGGGGGCAAAACCCCCTGGACAACTATAGCCGCTGGAATCACTTTTATATCTTCATTAATTTAAATGACCAGAATCACGCATAATTACAGTTTTATTTGCCATTTGTTAACAGCTTTATAAAGGCACCATTTCACTGAGGAGCCATTGACCTTCACAGTGTTTTTCTTTTCATGCTACCTCTTCCATCCTTCTCACATGTGCTGTCTAGAAATGGATGCCTGACCTTTTGCACAGTGACACAGAGTTCCCATAAAAACACCATGTGATCTTGACATAAACATATCTATTAAAAAGAAATAACCGTTAAACAATGTAATGAAGCTAAATCTTGATAATGGCTATGTTTTTGTTTTTAGGTTGACTATCAAGCACAACAGCTTATGTGTTCAGCTCCAAACTATTATAACAAATAGAAATATAATATGTTAATCAGTAGCAAATAAGAATTTCTATCATTTTAAACAATGATACAAGTTAAACAATTATACTTCCTGATTTTTGGATCACACTCTGTAATTTAAACATTATTATCTGGCTTTTGTATGCACTTTAATACAAATATTTTGTTACCTTTTAATGATGGAGGGAAGCAGCTGGACTACAGAACAGAGCAGATGGACTGAAAGACTTGAGGCTTTAGGTCCTACGATAACTTGGCAATCATTAACACTTCCGTCATACGTGAGTCCTGTGCTGCTATAATCAGCTAACCAAATCCATCATCCTACCTGGTTCAGAGCACAAGAAGAAACCGCTCTCCCCTCCTGACCACTCTCCTTCCAAAAACCTTCACTCTTCACTGATTAGACTTTTTTCAGTTACATATGCCGCATATGTGTGTGTGCCTGTGTATGCCCTCCCCTTTTCTAATCTCTCCACACACACACACACACACACACTCACACACACAAAGGCTTAGATTCTACTTCCGTGTCTCTGAGTACTGCACTTGACCTGGGAGGGACTGCACATGTCCGCCATGACAGTTAGATCCTCTATGTAATAAAGTGTGGTTTCAAAAAATCAGGCAGCCATGCTTTTTCTCTCTCGCTCTCTGTTTCAGGAAGGAAGACAGCGGAGAGGGAGGTGTCAGTGAGAGGAACTCCTCCCTTTTCCCCTCCCTCAACCAGCTTATGGTCTGCCCTCCTTTAAACACACAGGCAGCAGGGCAAGTGAGAAGAGTACAGCTGCTTTTGCTTCACACTCAGAGTTATAGTATATCACAAATCCTATATATGTAATATATATGTAATATAGTATATATTATATTTAGTTAACTCCACACAGCTACTCCTCTGTAATTTCTCACGGCTGTTTC